>CAMOHE010047076.1:0-21752 GCA_946598075.1 Artocarpus hirsutus
AGGCAAGTTGTCCAATCGAGCTTTGGAAACAATCAGAAGAAGTCATGAGAAGTATACTTTTCCTTTTTTACAAGAGATTCTCTAGAATTAATCAAATATTTCATCTTATTTTGCTTTAAGTTTCACCATGAGTTCACGAGGTATGGAATTAACAAAAAATTACACACAAACGCACACACACACTGTAGGACAAAACGACGTCAAAATCATACAAATTAAACAGAGACCAAGAGGGTAGCAAGTAGCAAATCCCATTTTCTTATTCTCTCTTGGAGACATAAAAATTAGGAAAAAGACATCCCAAAAGTCGAAATGCGAGTAATGAATAAATGAGAACCAATGGCCTTATGCCCACGTCACCTTCACGGTCACGTGCACATTGCATGCTTCAGATCTCTCTCTCTCTCACACACACACACACATATATAATTTTTTTTTTTGAGTGGATATCACATGGGTTTCAATTATCACCCACTACAGCGTGTTGTGTCGTTTCTACCTTCTTATGTGTTACGCAAACAACAGACAAAGTATCTAAAGCTACCCAAGACAATGAAGTGGAATGGAATGTCATCCATGAACGCAATATTCCTCTATTCAAAATAATTAGAAAAACAAAAATACGTTAGGTTAAGATAGTTCTAACTTCTAACTTCTAACTTTTAATATCCGACGCAAGGTCATGATTAAGGGTAAGCAGATCATCCAAGTTCAATCCGGTTGGAGAACCAATGTGTCTAATCCATGATTAAGTAACAATTAAAACAATGCAAGCAATATATTCAATGACATGTTATATGAGCACAAAATTTTATCTTAAATTGTGCCCCTCAAAAAAAAAAAAAAAAAAGATATGTAGGCCGGATTGATTGATTACCCTGGTAATTGCCGTTTGTTATTCTTTCTATTTTTTGAGGTCATGCAAAACTAGAACATATCAATTGACTTGATTTTAGGGCTTGATTTTAGGTTTCCCAATTGTAATTTATCTCTATATATAAAATCTCGTACAACTACATCACAAATAGAGAAATTATTCAATCTAATTTTCAAGTCATTGAAGATGCATTTAAGTACACTGTAAGTTTACATAAGTCTCCGTCGAGATAATAAAGTCTAGATTTGCTACAAGAAATTTTGGTCTAAAAGTCCCCCATCAAGACTAATTCTATAGCCGTAAGCCATAAAACTCGTCATTTGAATGTCTCGTCTCCATTGCATGTCGTTATTTGTTATTTTTAGACACAATGTCTTAGGTATTTGAAAGACATATGCTTACAAATTAATTTTCTTTTAGACTTTAGTTTGATTTGCTGCTCTTTAGATAACCGTACGTCACATGTAATTGTTTGGACTAAACCATATTTTGTGTTCTTAAATGTTGGAATTAATTCCAATAATACATGGGCTAATATATTAAATAAATGTGTATTAAGGCTATCAGATAAGGTTGGCTTAATTAAAATGATCTAATAAAGTATAAAGTTTTGGGCATTAAAGCATCTCATGAAGTGTGGACCTAATTATGTGTGTAGAGATTTAAAAGTTTAATTTCTATTTTTATGATGGGTCAAAATAGAAATAAGACAATTTAAGGAATTTTATAAAATAAACGGTTATAGTCCCTGAGTTAAGGGGTACGTAACTTTTCTGGTATCCCATCATTAGAAAAGATAGAGAGAAAACTTCCTTTCAGAGAAATCATACTTTCTTGACTCAAAATATCAATAACCAAAAAAGGATTCAAGAACTATATTTATTCATATGGATTCAGGCATAGTTTTATTAAATTTCTTGATGGATTAACATGAAACTTTGGATTTAATAATGATTTTCATCTGTAAAGTTTTCTACAACAAGTGGCATCAGAGCCTCTCATGTTGAATCATTGAAAAATATTTTCTCAAGACTTTTGGTTGAATTTTATGCTAATTTGGATTCAGTTTAAAGATTTGTTATATCTTCAGTTTAATATATATAAGGATTCATTTATAATATCTTTAAATTGGATTCGGTTTATATTTTTTGGATTCGTGTTTGATTTGGTTTGTGTATAAGGATTCAATGATAATGTATATACATAGATTTGGGTATTTGTGTTTATTTCTATATGTTTTCTTTTTTTGGGATTAGTATAAATATAAATATATATATATATATATGTGTGTGTGTGTGTGTGTGTGTGTGTGTGTGTGCAACCCTTTACATTACTGGTGGCAATCTCACTACCATTGGCAAAAAACTCCAGGCGCTGCCATCAGGCAGCGCCGGAGAAGGAGAGCTGAGTCTCTGGCCATGGTAGCACATGAAAACATTGGCCAAAAGCTGTCGCATAAGTAGAAGGAAAATTTTTTTGAAAAAATGATGTTAGGTTTTGACTAGCGGTTGGCTGTGCCGTCGGCGGCGTCGGCACTCTCTGATGGCCGAGCCAGCGAGCAGAGCCACGGCGCAGGCTGCTGTGAAAACCCATTGGCAGCGGCCATGGCTGTCGCTTAAAGATGTTTCCCAAGGGTCGTGACCCCTGGGCATGAAAATTGTTTTGGGCTTCAGCCCAGAACTTGCATATGATTTACACGGGCCCTAAGGGGCCCGTGACTAGATGAAACCCAAGGGCTCAACCCTTGAGTGACCAGACACCAAAAAAAAGGAATAAATAAATTTGGGCTCGGGTCATTTTTTTTATTTTTTTGGTGCAATTTTAAATTCAAATATTGATATTTTATATGTATTTTGAAATGAATTAATTGAAGCAACATGTCACCAAAGTGGCTTCTCTTATGGAAACTAATTTGTTTTGGAATATAAACGGCTGTGTCCATGCAACTTATGTGAATATTGACCAGTCCAAAGGAAGGCTAATATTTGACAGAATTGCATGTACATATGTGGTAATAAACATATGATAATTATTCAGTTCTGAACATGTGAACAATAAATCGGCCCAAAGAAAAATTTATTGTTTGACATGTTCTTATTGTCAGTGTTTGATTACTACACCAAGAGTAATGCTTACAAGTTAATATTTTTGTCCAAAGACTAAATATTAATATTGTGCTAGGTATCTTGTGATGGGTCCTACCATTATTTGAATTTATTTAAGTATGATATGGAACTTATGTGAGCTTGTTATTTTGTTTTCTGTTCAGTTGCAAGTTCTGCTTCTAATATTTCTGCTAGCATTAATTCAATTCCCATGCTTAATGGCACAAACTTCAAGGCATGGTAGGAGAACATTATGATTGTTCTTGGCGTCATGGACCTAGACCTTGCGTTGAGGGTTGAACGACTTGCTGACCTTACAGATAACAGTTCCTCTAATGATAAGAGGGACATGGAAAGTGGAACCATTTCAATCGCATGAGTCTTATGATCATGAAACGTGCTATTTTGGAAGCTTTCAAGGGCACTATGCCTTAAAAGGTTTAAGGTTTCCTTGAAGAAATGGAGAAGAACTTTGCCAAGAGCGAAAAGGCTGAAATAAGTACACTTTTGGCAAACCTTATTTCAATGAGATACACAGGAAAAAGGAACATAAGGGAGTACATCATGGAGATGTCTCATCTTGCTTCAAAGCTAAAGGCACTCAAGTTAGAGCTATCTGAGGACTTACTCGTGCATTAGTTTTGATATCTTTTCCTACACTATTCAGTCAATTTAAGGTGAGCTATAACTGTCAAAAGGACAAATGGCCCATTAATGAGCTCATATCATATTGTATGCAAGAAGAAGAAAGGCTAAAGCAAAAGAAGGCAGAAAGTTCTCATTTGGCTGCAACCTCTAAGGACAAGAAAAAGAAAAGGAAGAAGGGTAAGGAAGCTACAGGGGTGGCACCACAGAAGAAACAACAGAAGGGATAAGGTTATGAATTTGCCTGTTTCTTTTATGGAGGTGCTTGACACAAGAAGAAGCAATGTACCAACTATCACGCATGGCATGCAAAGAAAGGTACACTTCTCAATCTGGTTTGTTTTGAGATTAATTTAACTTTGGTACCAAGACACACTTGGTGGATAGATTCCGATGCTACTACTCACATAAGTGTGTCTATACAAGGTTGCCTGAACTGCCAAAAGGTTGCCTGAACTGCCAAAAGCTAATTGATGGTGAAAGATACATCTATGTGGGCGATGGTAAGTCAGTGGAAGTTGAGGCAATAGGAATGTTTAGGTCATTATTAAGGACTGGATTTTATTCTTATTTGAAAGAGACTTATGTTATAGCATCTTTTATACGGAATTTGATTTTTGTTTCTACATTGGACAAATTCGGTTATTCTTGTTCATTTGAAAATAGTCAATTTATTCTTTTTCAAAATTCAAAAGTTATTGGTTCTGGTTCTTTATTTGTTTATGATAACCTTTCTTTGCTTGATACGGTTGTCTCGTTTAATGAAACCTTGCATATAAGTACACGAAGTGTAAAGCAAAAATTAACCAATTAGATTTCCGCTTTATTATGGCATAAGAGATTAGGTTATATCTCTAAGCAGAGAATTGAGAGACTTGTGTTTGACAGGATTTTTGATCCCCTAGATTTTACAAATTTTAAAATTTGTGTTAATTGCATAAAGGGGGAACAGACAAACATAAGGAGATTAGGTACCAATAGGACTTCAAAAGTCTTAGAACTAATTCATACGGATATTTGTGGGCCATTTCCTACGGTTTCTTGGAATGGTCAATAATATTTTATTATGTTCGTAGACGATTTCTCACGATATGACTACATGTTTCTCATTTATGAGAAGTCCCATTCACTAAATGTGTTCAAAAATTATAAGGCTAAAGTTGAGAACTAATTCAGCAAAAGGATAAAAGGCGTTAGATTTGACTATTGTGGAGAATACTATGACAGATATGACAGATCAGGTGAACAATGCCTAGGACCATTTGCAAAGTTCCTAGAGGAGTGCAGTATCGTCCCACAGTACAGCATGCCGGGATCACCTAGCATGAATGGTGTTGCTGAGAAGTGAAATAGAGCACTTAAGGACATGGTAAGGCGTATAATAAGTCATTCTACCTTGTCAGAATCTCTCTGGGGAGAAGCTTTAAAGATTACAGCTTACATATTCAACAGAGTTCTAACTAAAGCCACTGTCAAAACCCGTTATGAGCTTCTAACAGACAAGAAGCCTAATTTAAAGCACTTGCACATTTGGGGTTGTTCAGCTGCGGCAAGGCCGTATAGGCCAAATGAAAAGAAATTGGACTCAAGAACTGTCAGCTACTATTTTATTAGACATTTTGAAAGGTCAAGGCATTATAAATTTTATGATCCCATGACTAACTTGATTTTCGAGACGAGAACTGCTCGGTTCTTTGAGGATACTAAGTTTGCAAGGGGAGATAAGATTAGAGATATCATCTTTAAAGAGGAATATGTCACTATTTCTCTAATTGTTATTGATTATGATCATGATCAGGCTTCTTTTCATGATATTGTTCAAGAAGCAACTCCGGATCAAGGCAATATCGTAGTACCTCCCGCTCAAAATCAAGAAATTGTTCCAAAAGAACAAACTCAACAGCCATAAGAACCTATGTCATTAAGAAGATCCACTTGAGAAAGAAGAAGTGCGATTCCTGATGATTTTATCATATTCTCCAAGAACATGAGGTTGACATTCGCATGGTGGAAGATGATCTAATCAATTTCCCTTAAGCCATGCAAAGTTCTAACTCTTAGAAGTGGATTAATGCCATGAATGAGGAGATAAAGTCCATCAAAGACAATGACGTTTGGGATCTTAACCTGTTGCCTAAACGAGCAAAACCCATTGGTTGCAAATAGATATTTAAGACCAAGAGGGATTCAAAAGGCAATGTGAAGAGATATAGGGCTCGTCTTGTTGCTAAAGGCTTTACATAGAAAGAAGACATTGACTATAAAGAGGCTTTCTCTCCGGTTTCATCAAAAGACTCTTTTAGGATAATAATGGCATTATTGGCATATTTTGACCTTGAGTTACATCAGATGGATGTAAAAACTGCGCTTCTCAATGGTGACATTGATGAGACGATTTATATGGTGTAGCCAAAAAACTTTGTGTTGGGAGACTCAAAGCAAATGGTTTGCAAACTGAAGAAATTCATCTATGGGCTTAAGCAAGCTTTTCGTCAATAGTATTACAAATGTTATCAAGTTATAATCTCGTTTAGTTTTGAGATGAATGCAGTTAATGAATGTATATACCATAAGTTCAATGGGAGTAAGAATATTTTTTTTGTTTTATATGTCAATGACATATTGCTTGCCAATAACGATATAGGCTTATTGCACGAAACCAAGAGATTTCTAGCAAAGAAATTTGAGATGAAAGATCTTGGGGATGCCTCTTTTGTATTAGGCATACAGAAACACCAGGATCCCTCTCGAGATATACTTAGATTATCACAAAAGAACTATATTAAGAAGGCATTTAAGAGACTTGGCATGCAAGATTGTAAACCAGGTGACACACCTGTTGCTAAGGGAGACAAGTTCAGTCTCACTCAATGCCCCAAAAATGACTTTGAAGTTAAAAAGATGCAGAAGATTCCTTATGCATTAGCTGCAGTGTCATAACCCGCCTTTTTGGGCTGTGATAAAACTCTTTATTACTTACTTTGGGGCAAAAATTTAGGAATTTTTTTTTGAAACTGAAATAAATGATTAACTTACAATAATTTTGGCAACTTCCAAAATACTTTCACACACTTATATTTACATAATTATTCTTACTTTTATAACATTTTTCTGTTCAAACATTTCATTTCCAAAACAACTTAAAATATACTCAGCGAAAACATTCAGTAGCGGACTCCATACCCAATCTGCACACATCATCCGTCCGTCAGCTCATCATTAAGATTTGTTCTGACCTTCTTTCGGAATACCTACAGCCTGAAATACTTAATGAGTTAACGCCTAGTAAGTTCCAAAAATCCCATATGAAAAATCAAATGAATGCATGATTCAATTATGCTTTCTTATAAACTTTCCTTATCTTGATCATTTCTTATCTTTAACTAGGGCCTGAGTGTTCGTACCATTGCACAATTTCATTTAGGTCTACGTAACACCGTGACCATATTTTATCTTTTGAACTCCCTTTGCTTCGGGAGTCGATACGACACTCTTCTTAATTTCTAGTAACATATTTACCATTCCATTTAATATGGTTGCTATACCATGCATGAGGAGATAATCACATCTTATCCATGATACAGAAGTTCATATGCATAGCATAGTACGTGCAAGTATCTACTTTCTATACATACATGTATTCATGTACACACAGGTACACAATGTAATGTACATAACAATACATACATGTTATACACTCAGGTATTCTAATCGTATACTCATAGGTATCCATTTCATAACAAATACACAAGTTTACACCGTAGTATATACTCCGGTGTACAAATATACATATTCTATACCTACGTTTTCATACTGTAGGTGGGGAGGATACTTACTTGTTTTTTAGCACCGCAAAATCATATTTGGTCTCCTTTCTCCTGGACTCCTAGGATCCTATTGGCCAATTACAAAACTATTAGCCAATTCCACTAAGTTTCATTACAAAATGTTTGTTACTTAATTAGTCGAGTTGTATAACTGTACACAACTTTGAAAATCACTGGTTTTCTTATTTCTATCTGATTCTACCCTATCGTTACTTACGAAGGGCGAAAATCTTTCTAACCATTTTCTTTTCTTTTTGGAGACATTTCAGAGTAATTCGGGTTATTTGGACAAAAATGACGATTTTACCCTTCGTGACCCTACTGACCTACCCAAGCTCGATTCGTTATTTTAACAAACGTAGCCACATATTAACTTTAAATAATTTCCTAATGGCTCATATCTCTTTATTTCAAACTTATGCCCATTTTTCATAAAATTTTACGATTTAGCCCCTAAATCGAAAATTTTGACAATTTTGTTCCCAGGGCTAAAATTTTTCTCTTTGCACCAAAATTTTCTATTTTCATAAGAAATATTTTTACTTAAAGAACTATACCTCAAATCATTTTGAAAAATGACATTTTTTCCATTTTAACACTTTTTCACTTTTAACAAATTCTTGAAAATTCAAAAACTCACAAATGGTTGAGTTTTTCGACGAACCGTCTGCTTTGTCCAACAGTTTCGTCGAGATTTACAACTTTTATGTTTTAACTTTTTCTAAAATCTCACTGTACAGAGGTGTTTTCTATCATTTTCCAATTCTGCCAAGAAAGGAAATTTTCTTTCAATTTAGTCCCTAGGATGTTTTTGTAAAAATCTATTTTAAAATTACAAATCTACCCCTGTAGAAACTGTTTCATGCCTAAATCAAATCATCCTCATGCTCAAACCTTATTTTTGCAAAGATTAACCTTGAAATTGCAAAAATACTATTTTTAGCAAAAACTATAATTTTGCACCATAAACCAAAATTTCACAGCTTAACTATGCCATGCATCACATATACATGAAATTTCATCAAATACAAGCTCAAGAACTCACATGGGTTTGAAGGAATAAAAATCCAAACAAAATTCATAAAATTTTAAAACTTTAAAAACTCAAAACTTACCAAAATAACTTCCTTTTGGTTTCTAGCCTTCAAAATTCCTTTGAACTCCCTTCTAAGCTTCCTTTTCATGCAAAAACACCATGGGTTGATGTTTTTTCTTCTACCCATGAAAATTCCTTAAAATCTTGTTAAAAAGTTTAGAATTTTACCTTAAATCTTGTGAAAATCCTTGAGCTTGCTTCTAAAACTTGTTTTGGGGTTGCTTTTGCAAAGTTTTAGGGTTGAGAAAATTTTTGAAACCTTCCTTCAATGGCTACCGAAACTTGGAGAAGAAGAAGAAGAAAAAATTTTGTGATAAACAAGCATTAAATGCTCACTTATCCATTTGATGACTCATGGTAACCCATAAGTATACCCCTAGGTGGAAACATGCTATTGGGCCACTTTTCATGACATGTGGCCCATTAGAAAACCAAGGAGAGTCCACTTTGTTGGGCCTAAAATTCGTACAGTGTAATTTTTCATCACGCAGTATTTTTCTTATATTGTCGTGGTCAAATCAGTGTATTTTCTATCCTTAGACTGTATAAAAATATTTAACTTATTTTTCGTTCACTTTTGAGGCCAAACATGACATTTTTCGTATATGTGTTTTCACTTAGCAGTGTTTTTATACTGCCTCGGCCTCCTTTTTACCCCAGGTTAGGGTTTGGACAACTTATTTGTCCTATTTACATTCTAATCACTCATTCGTTTATATCACAATTTCACAATTAATCATGATATAAAACTCATTTTATGGGTTTTATTTACAAATTTTTAAGTAATTCAACTCATAAAATTTGTATTTTATCACACCCAACATTGCATCACATTTGCCATAAAATTTGCAATCAACACCGTTCATTCACATTTTATCATAATTTTACAAAAATTACAACTTTTTACAAAAATCACATTTTTAAAAGTAAATTCATTAATTAAACCTAATTAAATATTAATTTTTATTAATGAAATTTTCTCGGTCATTACACGTAGGGGTCTGATGTATACTCAAGTTTGTATGCATCTGGATATTGCGTACATTGTTAGGATGCTAGATAGGTACTTAAGTAATCCAAGAATGAATCATTAGAAAGCAGCCAAATAAGTCATGCGGTATTTACGGAGAACAAAGGATTACATGCTCACATATAAAAGATTGGATCAGTTCGAGATCATTGGATATTTTGATTCTAATTTTGCTGGATGCCAAGATAGTCAGAGATCTACATCTGGCTATATCTATCTGTTAGCTAGAGGAGCTATTTCTTAGAAGAGTGCTAAGTAGACACTAATAGCTTCTTCCACCATGGTAGTAGAGTTTATAGCATGTTATGATGCATCCAACCATGGGATATGGCTACGGAATTTTGTCACTAGGCTACGAATTGTGGATGGAATTGAAAGACTACTTAAGTTATTTTGTGACAATTAGTCAGCAGTGTTATATTTCAACAACAATAGGAGCTCAACAAAGTCGAAATACATAGACATAAAGTTCCTAGTTGTTTAAGAAAGAGTATAGAGTGGTCAGGTATCTATAAAGCATATTAGGAGAAACTCTATGGTTGTAGGTCCGCTTCCTAAAGGAGTACCACCTAAGGTCTTTCATGAGCACACTGCTCAAATAGGTGTTGTATCTCTTAAGAATATGTCATTTTAGTAGGAGTTTGTATTTTGGACGCTTTTTAGTTTTAGACACATTTTATGATTATTTTATGGATGATTTATGGTTATTTTCTGCGTAAATAAAGTCTATAGTTTATTTTCACTTTGAACATGTTTGATTTGATGTCACTAAATAATAAGGTTGGACCAGTAGAAAATAGGCATGTTAAGATCACATTGCATAAAATTTCCTTGCTACACATCCATACTTGATTCATGTCGTTTGTTATATTAATATACGTGACCATTGATGAGTTTAGTTACGTTACATGTAACAAAGATAGCTTTGATCCTATATTGATATGATTGATGGACCGGATTGATTAGGGATGCTTTTGGTAATGATAGTATTATTCATGAGCTCATAAGGTATAATTCATATGTTTAAAGTTTCATATATAGCCCAAGTGGGAGATTGTTGTAATTAATTCCAATAATATATAGGCTAATATACTAAATAAATGTGTATTAAGGTTATCAGATAAGGTTAGCCTAATTAAAGTGATCTAATAAAGTATAAAGTTTTGGGCATTAAAGCATCTTATAAAGTGTGGACCCAATTATGTGTGTAGAGACTTAAAAATCTAATTTTTATTGTTATGATGAGTCAAAATAGAAATAAGATAAATTAAGGAATTTTATAACATAAATGGTTATGGTTTCTGAATCAGGGGTACGTAACTTTTCTAGTATCTTATCACTGAAAAAGACATAGAGAAAACTTTCTCTCAAAGAATCATATTTTCTTGACTCAGAAGATTAAGAACTAAAAAAGGATTTAAGAACTATATTTATTCATATGGATTCAGGTGCTCAATTTCTTGATAGATTAATATGAGACTTTGGATTTAATGATGGTTTTCATCTGTAAAGTTTTCTACAACACTAAATCCTAATATACGCTTAGGTTAAAAACTGACAACCAATCCAATCTAAGAACAATTAAAAATAGATTGGATTTTGTACATAAATCTAATATGATGGTACTCGTGGCAATATCTATAAAATTAATGCCAACCCACGCTGAAATCCATTCTCGATTCCTTTTGATACGATTCTAATTACGATTCTTACGCTATAGCAACTCTTACGATTAAACGTAATGTTAATTTTGTGCAGTACTCTACTTTTTAATTTCATGTAAGAGAGTAGTCACTTTCCCAATAAAAATAACCATTTTGGTTTTCGAGTGCATTGAATATGATTTCGATATTGGATATTTCTAGACGCCATTTGTTTTTAAAGATTTGGTTAGAACAAAACGCTATATCACAGTGGCGATGTTTTCAATAGCCCACTTTTTAGTTAAATTTGCTATTTTTGTTTCTAGTGACTATGTTTTGTTCGACTTTATGCCAATCCTTACAGGCGTCTATGTAAGATTAGATTCTTCATTTCAGTAATAATAAAAGTCACTGCAAATTTCCCAAAAAAAAAGAAAAGGAACGCTATGTCATAACTATCTTTCTCTCTCTCATATCCAATTGATTGTCCATCTGTTAAATGTTCTTTATAATGTTTCTTCTTCCTCCTTTCGCTTTTTCTTTTTATTTATATTCTCAGCAACAACATTGAGGTAGAAACATCGCTCCGTTCAAAATCTAAACCTCACTAACAAGAGTTAATTGCTATTACACAACAAGTCAAAGACACTTCATTGCAAAATGATAATAATAATAATGATAATGGAAAACTACTAGAAGTTCAAGAGGTACAAATGCGCTAAAAAAACCTAAAAGAAAAAAATCTCATGCCAGCTCATGATCAGAAAAGAACAACAAAATTTCTATCGTGACAAAGAAGAAACGCTACAAACAACTAATTAAGAGCTATAGTTTAAAATCAAGAAAATACTTGTTGTAATGGTAATCTTCTCTAGTGGAACTTTATTAAGAACTATATTTTTTTTTTTAGCCTTGTTTAGGAGGGTGAATTAATGCAAGATTATCTCAACTCTCAAGAAACCAAAACAAGGTAATCTTTATATTTTCTCACCTTACTTAACTAGATCTCAATTATTCATACCATCAATCTAGTGCTTACCATGTACGGGGTTTGGCTTTCGAACCATTGTATTTTTACAATTTCGTTGTTGCACATATAATCAGTATGACACGCATGATATCCAACTCGATTATAATTGGTCATGTTTTTGTCCTCCATATATTTGTATTTTTTCATCTAAAAGCAAAAGAAGACCTCAAAAAATATGAACAATTAATACGTTTGTGGCTATATAATTGCAAGGTCGATTAAGACTTTATGCGTAAATATACATGCGCAGAAGTGACAAGCCACGGACTCACATTGAAACATGTTTGATAGTAATAATTGGGTCATTCTTAGACAAAAATAGAATCCCCGACCTGCTCCTCAACCATCATTTTATGATCACTTCCCAATAAAGAAACAAACGCCCAAACTTTACTATCGATCAATGTTGTTTTGCTCTGTTCTTCTCTGTTAGCATCGTCCTCTTGATATGTTAACTTCCATTCTTCAATGACAAAGTCATCATGAGTTGGAAGTATTGATAGCCCATATGTTCTACTGTACTCCTTTGAATCTTTGCTTTTCTTGTGTTTGTCCCTCCTTTTTCTTGGTTTTCTTTTGCAGGCTTGTTATTGTTATAATTTCCTCTTTCGCATTTCAGATTCTGAATATGAAATCTACTCCAGTCTTCACTGATTTGTGATTTTGTTTTCTTTTTTGAGCTTTTACTTGGCTATACTTTATAGGATGCAAAACGTTTTGGTGCAATTGTTTGAAGAATCGAAGGCGTCGAAATTGTGGTGAGATTTTTCTTTTTCACATAGTCACCCTATTTTTTCTTGATAAATACTCAGTAATTGCATGAGAGTCACTACGTGAATGGAATAGCATTACTTAAAATTAAAGATAATGCTTTTATTAATAGAGAAAAAAACAATTGAAAGGATGGCATGAAAAACAATTGTTGTAATGGGGAAAAATACAATAACATATTTTAATAGGAGTAAGTGAGAGGAAAAAAGGAAATTGTAAAATAATCAGGGGTGCATTTGAAACAAGTTATTTTGACAATAGTAATGAAGAAACAAAAGTTTAAAAAAAAAGTTAGAACAATGAAAAAGCAAAAAGTAAAAAAATAAGAAATAAAAATTTCCCTAAAAGAAAGTGGGACGAAGGTTAGAGTGATGATGAAGCAATTTCAAAAATCATGTTCAATAAGGTATTTAAGCAAAAATATATTTAAAGAAAATTATTACATAGGAATAAGTTAGATTAGAAGGGTGAACAAAGAAAAGGATTCTTTTAAAATAAAAAAAAGACGGATAACAAAAAGTGAAAGAGAAAAAAAAAGGGGATGAAACATCAATGACGAACCGTCCCAAAAAAACTTAAGCGTATGCTTTTTAAGAAGGTAGAAGATTAGAAGATATAAGGAAACTAGATCAAAAATTATTATACAAACAAATGCATACATTATATATGTAAATGTATGAAGCACACGTGTATAGCGTGGAGTAAGTTCTAGTGTCCCAGCTGTCAATATAAAAGGAACAATTTGAAAAAAACCACTTCTATGGCAATGTTAATCAATTTATCTCTTTGACATTGGCTAGGATATTGAGTTTTCGTCGCCCCTCCTCTTTCCAGAATCGACTTTTGCCAAAACCTAGAAACGTCTCACCCACGTGTAAGTATATATATAATTTATACACACACGATCACCACCCTCCCAAAATTGAAAATCCTATCCCCATATAGATATTAAATACAAATCGAAAAATCTCTTATTATCTTTTTCCCATAATTATCTTTTACATAGTTCCTATATATATGTGGAAATAAATCTCATAAGCTATCACTGGCAAATATTCTATGGTTTCTCACAGACTCTTCTCCGATCCTTAATTGGCCTTGCTCTCCTGTTTTTTTCTTCTGATATAACCCAAACAAGAGCTATTTTTAACCCCAAAAAAAAAAAAAAGATAAAAAGTTCTCTTGGGGTGTTATAATATTATCAATGACAATCAGGAGTAGCGAGAAAGACAAACGCCACAAAAATATGCACTTTCACCTGCAAAATCGTCATCATGATCAACGTCTTGATCAGAGGAAAGATGATAATGAAGAAGTGAAGGACATCCCAAAGGGGTGCATGGCAGTCATGGTGGGGTCGCAAGGGGAGGAGCGGCAGAGGTTCTGGATCCCTGTGATGTACGTCAATCACCCGCTCTTCAAGCAGCTCCTCCGAGAAGCCGAGGACGAGTACGGTTTTGATCACGAGGGACCCATCACTATTCCTTGCCAAGTGGACAAGTTCCGCGCCGTTCAGGGAATCATTGATCACGAGAATTCCCTCCATCATCATCACCACCACCATATGATCTGGTGTTTTAGGGTTTGATCTCATCAAGACTAGACTAGTATTAGTAATACTATATTAGCTAGGTATATACTATTAATTCAATTCTGAAGTTTATTTCTTTTTCTCTTTCTTTAGCATGTCCTTGTATGTATTTGAGTGACAGAATTTCATGATCGAATCATCGTAATATGATATATTATGTGCATGATTTATGACTATCATATTGTTATTTTTATTCAAGAAAATACAATTCTTGTATTTGATTGCGTATATACTGGATATAGGAATTGCATGAAAATTCTCATTCAAACAAAATAAAATTACACTAGTATTATTCACTTTTGTTTTGAATTGTTCCTTTTGATATTTGTTCAAATATGATAGTGTATATGCACAGAAGAAGGAACTTATAGTTCAATTTTAATTTCTCCTATCATCGTTCATGAACCGTCATCCTAAAGATAAAGAGAAAAGGAGATGATCTTCTTATTATGATTATTATTATGGAGGAAAAAAATTGCCTTCTATGTTTCTTTCTCTATTTTCTTTCTATCTCTGAAAATCCCCCGACGTGTTACATTCTGAGTGTATGATTGTCCATAGTTAAAACTAAAAAACTATTTATCGTAGTTGATATATAAAAATTATGAAGTCATTTGAACCCACAAAAAACTGAAAAAAAACAAATTAATAAGCGAAAAATATTTCTAAAAATTTTCAAGTCATCTGAACATTAAGTTGATGAAAACATCTTAAAATTTCGTATATATGGGTATAATTTATTGGGGAATAAAATCGAAAAATCCCTTTTCATCTTCGGACTGAGAATATGTCCTTTAAACAGAGAGAGTTGGGCAGAAATATAGTCTAATAATGTTCCTCAAAGTAATTCCAACTTTAATGATAATCTTTTTTTTAAGTAAAACTTTATAATTAGACATCGTAGAATATTCGTTGAAGTTCAAATTAAATGCATTACATAGACTTAAAAGTGTATGAACTTTTGTTTTATTGGATGCTCAGAAAATAAAACATAGTGCATAATGTAACAAGCATACAAGTGTCATTACTAAGAAAAGGAAACATGTTTGTTCTTTCTGATGAAAAAAAAGTGTAATTTGCATTAATTGTGTAACGAATCTTACTTATATTATATATTTCGTGCGATGTTTAAATAATACATTGCTAATTTCTTTGCTTTCCTTAAATTGTAATAGAGATGTTCCACCCACAAGAGTTGATTTTTCACGGCGTTGGATACGACCTTTGTTGTTTGGGCTTCTTAGTCTTGATCTACTTGTTGAACGAGCAAAGAGGCATATGATTGCTAGATACTCGGTACATTTTATTGTTTATGGTGGAATTTGACCGACAAAACTCTCAAGAAATAATCCTCATCATGGTGCAAAACTCTTTCAATCTGCATATTAAAAAAATATAGAAAATGTAAATTGACACAAAAAATTATAATAATTCACTTTGTGAAATGCTACGTCTACTTGGAGAGAAAAATGATTTCACTACTTTTTCCGTGAGAATACATGAGTAATGGTCAATATGAGACTTGGGGCAATTTATGGGCATGTACCTCTAAACAAATTAATTGTAAAAGGGCTATAAATAGGGAGTAAATCAAATTAATAAAGAAATCAATTCCTCAAATTAGGGAAATATCTTTTCTCCTTATAATTCGAGCCCATTTCTCCCTTTCTTTAAAATCAAGGAAATTTGGCATTTTTCATATTCAAATTTAAATATGACTATTGATTAAATCTGGTCATGTACCTTAACTTCTCCCTCTGACATCCGTCTTTGCCTCCCCCCTTCTAAGGGAACTAGCAGGTCTCGACCATTCAAAAATCTGGACCCGCACGTGAGTATGGCTTTAATTTGTGTCAATCTTGGGCTAGCGGGCCTATCTAGATTACCTACAACTAGGGCTGCACAAAAACCGCCCCGCAACCGCCGGCCGCCCGCGCCTGCGCTTGGCCCGCCATCGAAAAAGGGGTCTATGTCAATAACCGCCCCATTGGAGGGTTCAACCCGCCCGCCCGCATATGTTGGCGGGTGGGTACGGTTTAAAATTTTAGGGGGTGGGTTTAAACCAAACCCGCCCACCTAATTCTTTAAAAAAAAAAAAAAAATCCTAATCTAAACCCCTCCCCAAGTCCTTTTATTTTACCCTAAACTAAACAATTGATTTCATGGTTTTCACCCTCAAATTTCTCCCCTTTCTTCTATTCACACTCAAACTTTCTTCCCAATATATTATTATTACTATAATTTTTGTGATCAAACTTCAAAGTCATATTCCGTTCAAGTCTTTGATCTGTACTACTTGTGTTTAAAACTAACATCTGCGCATTTTATTCCTCATCATTATAGTTTGCTCTCTATTAACTATAATTGCTTTCAGTTTACTACTGTTATTTCTCAAAAAATAGTATTACCATTTACTTTTTATTTTTAGCTTGTCTTTTGCTTCGATCTTGTGTTTTTTGTTGCCCTTTGGACTTCATCGCGTACCTGCTTCATTACTATTTTTTATTTTCACCAACAATTTTCTTTTAGATCACTTCCTCTTCTTCTTCTCTTTTTTTATTTTTTATTTTATTTTCTTTTTTGGTAAATTGTGAGAGTGGATATATAACTGGAATTAGAGATTCTTCATATCCTATTCCTTTGAATTACTTCTATAAATTGTCATTGTCTTTAGGGAATATGGTCATTGTCTTTAGGCATCAAACTTGGTGTTGTTGTTGGGAATGCTTCATACATTATCATTTTATATTTTCTACAAATTTTCTTCACTTTTTTTAATAAAAAAGAGCTCAAAAAATTACATTTTGCATTAGTAAAGACCCAACCCGACCACCCACCCGCACCTAAACCGAAACCGCCCGCCATTCTATAGGCAGTCTATGGATTGATTAATCGCCAACCTGTCATTTAAAAAAACCGACCTGTATCCACCCAAAAACCACAAAACCGTCCATTGTTCACCCCTACCCACAACACATAGCAAGTTTTCATTGTTGGGTGTACATTTGATCCTTTTGTGTGTTTCATTAAAACTTTTTGGTGAAATGCGTTTTTGGCAAGAATTAAGGTCTTTTTTTTGGTATTATGAGGTATTGAAGTCAGTATTACTGTGTGTATTTCCTTATTTGAAATGCAAATTACCTTTTAAAAAATGCACTAAAGATTGTAAAATAAAAGGAGAGAAAGAAAGAAAAGTTCATAGCTTGCCTTTTAGCAAATTTTAGATTACATTTTTGACAAAAAGGGAGAGGTATACAGGCCGGAGGCGGAGAAGAAACAATAATAGAAAAAGACAATTTCCCTTTAAAAAAAGAAGAAAAAAATGACAGCTTTGAAACCGCACAAAGATGAAAACATCTCAAACAAGAAAGAAATTAAGAAAAAAGGAAGGGAGAAATTTAGAAAGACGGTAAAACAATGAGGTCCAATTTATACATAGGAAATGATTCAGTTTTAGATTCTCATCTGCGCCTATAAAAGGGCTTAAGTCTACCACGTGCATGCTTGGGTGGCAAGAGCAGAAGACAGGAAAAACAATTCCTTACTGGGTCCTTAATTACTCAGAGAGAGATCGAAAGAGAGACAATGGGCGGTTGGGCCATTGGTGGCGCTGGTGTTGACCCAAATCTACCGCTGGCACGGCAAGTAGAGGCCAAACAAGTCCTTACTCATTGCCTGAATCTCGACATCTCCACCCTGCCTTTGATGTGGTTGAGCTCGTTGTTAGGAGAATTAGAAAATGATCCCTTTTTCAACTCTAGCTGTGGATCTGCCCTCACCGAGAATGGTGACGAACAGAACACTATTGGACAGACTATTTTATTATATTAATAAATACATTAAGACCACTCAAACAAAGAATTACAATACTTAAGACTAGCACTTTTTTTCATATTCTAGAGACAATTTTAGAACATTCACAAGGCTACTCACTAAAGAACTCTTTAAAGAACACTTCTTATTGTTCTTCTACTTCTTCTTGATGATTACAAATGCAAGGATGTTGTCTAATATTATTCTAATACCAAATCTTGTATCTGGATTATGTTTACAAATTGACAAAGGCATTATATGGTTCAAAACAAGCTCCTAGAGCTTGGTACGAAAGACTTAGTCAATTTTTAATCAAAATTGACTTTTATGTTAGAAAAGCAGATACTACTTTATTTACAAAAACAAAGGGTGATGATATAATTATTGTACAAATATATATAGATGATATTATTTTCGGTGCTATTAATCATTCTTTGTGTAAAGAATTTTTAAAGTGTTTGCATAATGAATTCAAAATGAGTATGATAGGAGAATTGAATTTCTTCCTTGGACTACAAATCAATCAAACCAAAGAAGGAATTTTATTAACCAAGCCAAGTATGTAACGGATCTCCTAAAATGATTTGACATGGAAAATCTAAAGTCGATGCCAATTACTATGAGCTCTTCAATCAAATTAGGGAAGGATGAAGATAGCAAAGCGGTAGACATCATAAAGTATAAAGGTATGATCGGATCTTTACTCTATTTAACCACCAATAGACCCGACTTTATATTCAATGTTCGGTTATGCACAAGGTTTCAATCAAATCCAAAGGAATCACATCTTAGTGCTATTAAGTATATTTTTAGATATCTAAATGGTACTAAAAGTTTAGGATTATGGTATCCCAAAGGTACACATATTGATTTAATGAGTTATTCCGATGCCGATTGGGTCGGATGCACAATAGATAGGAAGAGCATTAGTAGAACATGTCATTTTCTAGGTTTTGCACTAGTATCATGGTTTAGCAAGAAACAAATTTGATTGCGCTATCAACCGCAGAAGCCGAATACATTTCGCCAGCTAGTTGCTGTGCACAAATACTATGAATGAAGCAAGCCCTTAAAGATCTAGGCTTACATTATGCCCATTCTTTGTGATAACACAAATGCTATCAATTTATCTAAGAATCCGGTTATACATTTGCGTGCTAAGCACATAGAAATTAGATATCTCTCCTTGCATGATCATGTACAAAAAGGGGTATTACTTTAGAGTCCATAAGCACAAATGATCAATTAGTGGATATTTTTACAAAGCCTTTTACATTAGAACGATTATCATAACTTAGGCAAGGACTTGGCATTATAGACCCTTTGGATTTGCATATACTTGATCATTGATGAATTCTTATGCAAATGTTGATCAAACATGTTCATGGTATGTGATATTGTGTTTTTGATATGATTTATGTGTTTGAATGTTGAATGTTATCATTGGAAATATTATTTGAGTGCTATGGACGCTTTTGTGCCCTTAAAATGACTTTATTAAAAAATTTTGCAATTTTTCAGAAGGGTTTCTAAACCTAGTGTTCGGCCTGCCGAACCTAGTAAGTTCGGCCTGCCGACCATCCATGCCTCCTCTTTGATTTTCCTCTCCAAACTCGAATCCCCTTGTTTTTCTTCACAAATCTATGCTTTCAACATCCTTTCTTCATAACAAAGCAATGGGAATGAGCTCTTGACCCTTTAAGCGATCAAAATCCCTAGCTCACAAACAAAGGGACCAAGAGGTAACCCTTGAGGAATTTTCTAGTGAAAAGTATGTAAAATTCTTTTCCGGTAGAAAGATAATTAATGGGAAATATGTATTGTTCAATGATTTTACTAGTTTTGGAGTTGAGGTACTATTTTATAGATTGAAATGAAAAAAACATTATGACGATGAGGGAGAATATATATTCTAGGCCAGTCAAAGGATTCTATGCAAATTTAATAGCTTCTTATGTGCCCCTAGAACTGAGCTTAACCTTGAGACATAGAATGATTGAAATGACTCCAACAATTCTAGATGAAATTTTAGGAATGCCTCTAGATGAAATGATTGAAAAGTATAACTCCAACCTTGTATAGCAGCAACAAAGGCTTTGTACTCTAGTCTTAACCCATGAATGATTGTTCTTTTCATCATGGGTTCTTTAATACGGGCCGTAGGATCAAGTTCTAAAATTTTGTAGCACAATAACTTTACTTTTGTAAAGTATTGATTGGTCGTTAGATCTCCGTGTTTTATGGATAACAACTCGTTCTCCAAGAGTTGTAGTCTTGTATCATGTTTCCGTGAAAAGCATGAGACGAAAGTGTCCCATGCGTTTTTCGGTGTTTTGGCGTCTCGAATGTGTTTTAGCATTCCTTTTTCAATTGTGGTCTTTATAACAAACGTCACTTTGTTTGCTTTAATCTTCCATTTACGAAGGGACAGTTAACGTCTTCTGCTGCCGGTTGTGTAACTTCACTACCGCTGACAACTTCCCATAGATCTTGCCCTTGCATGTATGACATCATATATGTTGCCCATGTGTTGTAGTTTTGGTTGTTGAGTTTTTTTTTTAATTCCTTGAAGATCACCTATCGTGTTGGCAGTACCTTAGTAGTACCAAACAAGCTTGGTCCTAGATAACAAGCTTGCAGAGTTCCAAACTACTTATGATACAAAAACTCACTAATTATGTATAACTCTCAAGAAAACTTTTATGATGTGGAAGATCAATTAAAGCTGTATCCATAAAGCATACTTAGAATTTCAAAAGAGTTCACAACCTAGCCCTGGTATCAATTG
Organism: Artocarpus hirsutus; assembly: GCA_946598075.1. Lineage (NCBI taxonomy): Eukaryota > Viridiplantae > Streptophyta > Magnoliopsida > Rosales > Moraceae > Artocarpus > Artocarpus hirsutus. The sequence goes on from CAMOHE010047076.1 coordinate 21,217, forward strand.
TTGAACAAAATACTATTGGGCAGACTATTTTATTATAGTAGTAAATACATTAAGACCACTCAAAGAAAAAATTATAACACTTAGAAACTATCATCTTTCTCACACTCTAGAGACAACCTTTAAAATACTCACAAGACAACTCACTATAGAACTCTTTGAAGAGCACTTTTTATTGTCTTCTACTTTTGTTGATGATTACAAATGCAAGGGTATTGCCTATTTATAGTTGTAAGCAATGAACAAAAACTACACAATTAAACAATTATAATTAAATTATGACCACGCACATAAATTTCATTAATCTTACCACACCTTCCATGCCTAACAATAAAAGTTTTTTTGAAATTGGGTTTGTAATTGGGCTTGGGTTATGTAATTAGGCTCATCAAAAAGATGGTCTTGATTCTTAACAAATGGGACCAACGAGATAGAGGCCAGTATTATAGTAGATGGCCACAAAAGACGATGCGGTGCCGTTTCCAGACTCACCACTATCTAGGAACCCCATCTCACTCGCCCGTCTCGTCTTGGACAAG
>CAMOHE010047077.1:0-29468 GCA_946598075.1 Artocarpus hirsutus
AAGAAAACCTACCTCAAAACTCCTTTGAAAAACACCAAAGTTTGGTTTAAAAATCAAGCTTGTATTGACTCCAAAACGGTTTCAAACGTGACTGAAAATTATAGTTGTCGTGGTTGCAAAGAGAGCTTTTTGCCTTGTGTCTTTAGTTAGAAATTGAAGTGAGAAATGAGAGAATGATAAACTAGAGAAAAGAGTGGTGATGGTCGAATAAATAGGCATCAAAATAATTGAGGAGCGGGAGAGAATTAAATGAGCATTAAAAGAAAATATTATCATGTCTCCCATGGAGACTTTTAGCAAATAATGTTATCATAATTGAGGGGGCAAATGGGATAAGTTGTAGAAGAAGATGAAGGAAGCATTAAAAAAGTGGTTGAGAAAACATATCGATGTCTCCTGATAGTTGAGGTGAATTAATTCTATGTCTCTAAATGATAAGGATGCTATTTAATTGAGCATTAATGTAGTGGGACAAGGTTGGTAGAAGTGAGTGATAGGTAGATTTTAAATATTTACTACGGAGACTTAGTAAAAATATTAAAGTGACATTTTATTCATATGATTTTACAAAAATCATACCCGTTAAAATAATGGGTGTTTCATTTAGTGACATGGATGATTTTTTTTTTTTTTGTTTAAGTTACATTGTAATTAATTGAGTACATCTATGTTTCTCTAATATTATTTTTTGCAACGACTTAACTATAAGAAAAATAAAGAGATTTATTAAAAAAAATAAGTATAAATATATGATAAAGTCTACTTAAAGGGTATTTTTAGATTTTCAATATATGTAATTTAAAAAAGGTACGTATAAGTGATATTTATAAAATGAAGATAAATTTTAATTCACTTCTTAAAAAAAAGGTCATATTGTGTAATTTTTATTTCTAACTATGGCCTTGGTGTTAAACATGTATGCCCTAAGGAGTAAAAATATAATATATTTTTAGAGACATTTTTATCAATAAAGAATTTATTTATTATTTATATACCAAATTTTGTCATCTTTATGTTCAAATTTTAAGTAAAGATCCTCTTAATTCCATACTTTGTCGTACTGTAATGACCTAATTTACGTTACCGTTATAATTTGAAGTAACATGGTTTAACATAAAGTAGATAAATTGTAGAATAATTTTTTTAAAACAAAATTTTGATAATAATTTCTTAAAATATTTCTTTTAGAAATACTAATTTCTTAAAACGTAATAATAAAGTAATAATAACCATTACATTCAACGTAATAATAATTTCTTAAGACTTAATTCTTTAAATCCATAATAATAATAATAATAATAATAATTTCTTAAAACGTAATCATAATTTCATAAAACTTGTTCTTTTAAACACAAAAATAAGTACTTAAAAATATTTTTAAACCTTTCTTAATTTAAAAGAAAACTTTTAAAGACATTTCTAAAATTAATTATTGTTATAATTTTCCTACTTGAAAATTTTCATATATTTTTTGCATGATCTGTTGCAACATTTTAAAATCATAAAACTTTTTAGAATAATGTTATATGATTTACAACCTTGGTTCCTAATGCATGCTTGCATAATATCATTTAATCTTTCATGCGTATGAACTTTAAATAAATAATAAATGCAGAATTTACATTTTGCATGAGTGGTATCTATTCTTATCTATACCATTCATTCGTCGCTCACCATTGCCTATCTAGTGTAGCTGAAAGGTTTCTTACCTATAGCATAAATATAACTGAATAAGCTTTTACTCAACAAGTAAGAAATTAAACTTGCAACGCATGAACATTTTATGTTTGCTTGTCGACTTCTTTTATGCTTAATTATTTAAGACTTATCTTATCATACTAAATAGGCCCAGGTATTTGTACCAGTTGCACATGATCCTCGAGAGGTTAGGGTTCGCGAGGTCTCTAACGACACTGAGATCTTAAATTGAATTGAACATAATACCTTCTTGTTAGTCGAGAGGTTAGTACCACACCTTTAACTAATCTTATCTTATTTATTTCACTTAACTAATTACATGTATGCAATATGATATGTTACTACATAACATCACAAAATCATAAATTATAAATCATAAATCGTAAACATGCTTAACTGAAAGTGAGTAAGCAGTATAATTTAATACTATATACATCACATACTGCTTATGATATAATCATAACATAACAGGACATGGCATAACATAACATAACAAAGTATAATCATAAGATGACTCAACGTATATCTTGACGTGACATGACATAACATAACATGGCATGCCATGACATAACTTAACAAAATGCAACATGTCACATATAGCATGACATAACATATCACTATCATGTATTTCACAATTTTTATGAAACATATAAAACATTTGAATATGAAACTGTTCATATTTCACAAGACATGACATGACATGACACGACATAACATGGTATACCATGACATGACTTAACAAAATCCAACATGTCACTATAGTACAACATAACATATCACTGATCATGTATTTCATAATTTTTATGAAACATATAATACATTTTAATTTGAAACTATTCATATTGTAGGCGAGATTCTTACATGGATTCTGAGTTAAGCAGTTTCAGTTGTATCTTGTTAATCCTACTGTTCAAGTAGCATTCTCGAGAATGGTCCTAGTGCTTGACATGTATGCCCTAAGGAGTAAACTATATTATGTTTTAGAGACATTTTATCAATAAAGAATTATTTATTATTTATATATTAAATGGTTGTCTTGTTTATGTTTATATTTTGTTGAATGTATGATAAACAAATAAAAGTCTAAGACTGTCAGTCTGAACCTCTGAGAATCAGGCATATGATAGATAGATTATTCAGAAAACATGATTTTAAAGGTAACGGTCTAAATCATAAGATCCGCAATTGAGGGAATAAAGTTGAACACTTTGTTCTTGCTAAGATTGCTATGTTGTCTATATTCCTAATTGCAGATAGCTTGTCTTGGCCATCGAAGTTGAACTTTGTGAATAGAAACATTGGTACAATGCTGTAGGTGACGATGTTTTAGATCGGGACATAAAGTGTAATTGATTTAGATTAATAATTCTGTCTAGACAAATTAATTCACTTTAGATAATCATATGTGTTGTATTTAATCTTTAAATGAATTGTGGGTTTGTTGTCTTGACTTATGTCTTTTAATATACCAAAGGGTGACATCTATATTTCATGATAGTACACATACTGATACATTAGAGATATGGCTCTTGATAGTGTAGACGTGTTATTTATAGATACGAAATTCATAGCTCCTTTTTAGGAGTCGACGATATCTTTTTATATGCGTTATCCTATAATTGGAAGACTGAAACACTCAACTATTTGGATACATAGGTGTAATCGAATGATATACTGTCTTTGGATGATAAGTTTACTAATGGTGAGATAATGAAACGTAAGAGAAAAATAACGGTGAAGGTAAGACAAAATTTATCATTAAACCGATTATGGATATCCTATGGGGATACAACGCATCATGATATGTCATGGACACTTAGCTAATTTGGGCTTTGTAATTTTATATAGTTTGAGAGTACAACTCTAAGCTTTTAGTGGAGTACGTTAGAGTTGATAATTATGAAACATGTATTTGAAATATTGGGTTTTATAATTATTAAGAGCTAGAACTATATAGGCCATCGAGTCCCCTTTGCTAGCTCATAATAAATCCTATAACGATACGACGTGCTTTTTCAATAAATTGTGACTTATGTTAAATTATTAGATTGGCTAAAATTTAATAGGATCAGATAATTCATGTCTATTTATTGGTTAAATTAATTTGTATAAATCAATTCAAGATAATTGAATTGTCAGGAATATTTATTTTCCTAGAGATTATCCAGATATTACTGTTTTAATCAAATAACTTCTCTATTGGGTTGTTTAACTTAAGACTGAGGCTCTATCCAAAGAATCTCAAGTGAAAAATAAAGGATTCTTAGGGATTATATTATCGCAAATTTGGTAGGCCGATCAGTTAGTTCGGCCTACCAATGAAGCAAGTTTGTTAGTTCAGCCTGCTAATCTAATGATAATTTAATCATTCATTTCAAAAGTGATTTTATTAGATATAGATCCAGATTCAAATTTTTGAGGCCTTATCTGATAATGACCAACCTTGGAGACAACCTCTATAACTAAGGAGTAAGTTTTCTGAGCTATTCAAATTAGTTAAAAAGTTAAGAGTAAGTATTCTTGTATTAGATCCTTTGAAACTCTCTGAGAGCTTTTATTCACAATCATGAACCTTTGCTCTGGGTCTTCTTAATTGGTTAGAAGGAGAGTCACCGGAGGAAGAGCTGTACGACATGTGCCCACACACATACCGATTGTGGATAGAGAATAGTAAGAAAGACCAATTGGTTAAGGCTTTTTTGGAATGTTCTTCTCTTCATAGATTGTAGGAGCTCTTCGGCATTCAAAGGTTAGTAAGATCTGGTTAATTTATGCATATAGCATGTCAAACTTGTGTTTTGAAAAATATTCTGATTAAAAATTTTAAAAATTTTCACTGCATACTGTTTTTCTAACACTTAGAGGGATCATGGATGGCTAGGAATGCTTCTTGGAGATCGCAAATTACTAGAAATATCCTTCTAAAATGTATTTTTGGTCAACCTCACCTCAATTTGCCTACAGCTGGTATCGAACAATTTCTAATGGAGCATAATTAACTTGAATGAAGGGCACTGAAATGTCAAAAGGAATCAGGAGTGGCCTTGGATCGTCGATTAGAGGTCGGGGTCACAAAACTAAAGGTTTGTCGGGCTCGACCACCCGTAGCAGCGCATGGCAATGCATGCGGCGGCTTCGATCATCGGACCATGTTGAAACTTTGAATCCTGCTAGTTTTGAACCTTATGAGTTCAATGTTGATCTTAATTTCACTTGATTCATCTCTATCAATGCAAATCTAAGCTGAGAATCTTGGAGAAACCGACGAATCAGATTTCAATTCTCCAGTGGTGGATCGGGCAAATTGAAGTGGGGCTTTTGTTCCCTGTGGCTGTCTCAGTGTGTTGGTGGTGGTGGTGGTGCACCTACCGTTGCCTAGAACAGCGGACCTACCCTCCCCATGGTGGTGCACGATGGTGGAGGCTGTTCTTGGTCTTTCGGTGATGGGTCCTATGAAATTGAATGGGGAAATATTCCTCGTGTTGCTCTGTATCTAATAATGGGTTCAATTGCACCAACAACGATAGGAATTCATGAAATCGACACTCCATGGTGCCTTGCTTGTGGTGGCGCTCTTCCTTTATCCAACAATCTAGGACTGGGCCATGCAATTAATTGGGGAATTGTAATCGCCATGGTCCTCTGAATCTTCTGACATGGTAGTTGCACATCATTGCCGCCACAAACAGCAAGATCGAACGACGGTTCAACTACAAAATCGGGTGGCTCTGTCAACATTGTTCCAGCTAAAATCAACGAGAAATAGTGGTGCCATTTTCTTCATCTTGTCGATCTAAATCTATAGACGCCAAAATCATGTCGATTGGTGCTCCGACGGCGGAGAAATCTCATAAAAAAAATAGGTTTTTCTGCAGCTTTAATTAACGATTGCGGGCTGCTCCGACAAAGTCACGGTCAACATGACATGTCGTTAGACTCAGCTTGCCACGATCTATTCGTTGGTGTGAGAGGTGTCTAAAACAGACCCAGAATCTTGATCAAAGTTACAGAGGAAAGAGGGTAGAGAGAGAAAGGGAAAGTTGGCTGATTTTGTAATTGGCTATTTTTTGTCCTGTGTTCATGTATTCATGGACACTTTCATGGGTCCACAAAGTCTATCTAGTGTTGTGGTTGGGTAGATCAAATTTTTGATCCATAAACTTTATAATTTTTGTTAACATAGCCATACTTTTACAACTATAACATTCTTAGTCTTTCTAAAGATAATTAAATAAAGTCTAATTTTCTTGTTATATTATTGCCTTATTAAAATCTCCATACCGTCTTAAAATAATTTTCATTAATTTATCCATACTTTATGGATTTCATAATTTTATTCTAAAATGCTAGACTTTGACACTTTTGTGTTCAAAATCGGTGATTAACCATCTTCACCATTTTTTATTTTTATTTTCTAAGAATAATATTATGTATTCAAAAGCTTTGATCAAATATTAAAATTCAATTTCTTTGATCAAAATAATCTTTCATAAAATTCTAAAATTTTAAAACACTTATTAGCAAAATAAAAGATATATTTCTCATCATAATTTCTTCTTTTATTCATTATATTTTCATATTTATTATAAAAAAAACATATTAAAGACTTCTAATCTTATCATAAAAATAATAGTCATAATTTATTAAATTTTTCATAAATTAGATTGACTATTTGTAAGTAAATTTAATTCAAATTTTGAACTTGGAACAATTTCGTGCTTTAAGGTAAAGCCCAAACTACTTATAATAAAAAGTCGTTCAAGGGTCCGCATCCAATCTATGGTACTTTTAAACTTTTCTTAATCACAATATGGATTTGAAAGTAATTCGTGTGTAATATTGCATTGCTTTAAAGGCTCTTGAAATGCTTGCGGACTTTATTAACGTTTTTTTTTATTATTATTATGAATTTCACATAATTATTTACACTTGTAAATAATTAACTGTGCACATATAGGCTATTGTAAATTCTCAAATTTTCAATAATTCTTATGACTTAGAAAATTTTTATCATCCTTTATTTTGTTTTTGAATTGAGATACTATCAATTTTAATGATACTATCAATGTTAATGCCGACGAGTAACATTTATCTTAATTCAAAAGGATATACAATCAACGGACACAAACATGGCTTAAATTGTCACCATGACATTTATGCGACTGAAAAAATTTTAGAAGCTAGGATATGAACTTCAATAAATTTAAGATCCTTATTCCTTACGTCCTTTTTTTATAGGAAAATTTTGTAATATACTTAACCATGCAACAAACGGAAACAAAATAAGTAGGGAACATGGTGGTTAGGATTAGATTAAAGTTGGCTAGTTATGGCTCCCGTAAGGCCTGCCCTTGCAAGCTGTAACCAACATCGTTAGATACTTGGAGACAAAGCTTTTGAAAACACTAATAACAAACTTTGATGGATCAATTCTAACCACTTCCTAGTACTAACTTTACTAGAGCTTTAGGGTTCCTTTTTTTTCCCCTCAAAAGTGGGAGTAAATTTGACTGTTTGCTTTGATGAAAGATTTATATTCCTCTTTGCTTTTTAAGAAAGGGTAAAATATAATATAGGTGTAAAAAAACAATTAGGAAAAAAAAAAGCTTTCTTTTTTTGAAGGAGTAAAAAAAGCTTTTGAGAAAACTAATAATAACAAATTTCAATTACAAGAGATGTGGGGTTGTGGTGCATGTGGATTTGACTGTTCACGTTGATGAAAATTCATATTTTTAGGAGATTTAAGGAGGTAAATTTAGGTGTAAAACTATTTCATTAGTCCCATCATTTGAGTAAAGATAAGGTGGTATTATTGATGGCTTTTCAATAATTTCAATGAACATGGATTGCAAGCAAATTGGTGCCGATATTGTTGTGAGAATAATATGATATTGGTGAATGCAATATTTCATTTGAAAATTTGTTCTTTTTTTGATGTAGTGATTAAGGGAAGGAAAAAGGAAATGGAGGGAATGGTTAAGCATTGCATGTAATCATTAACTCAAACATAGAATTTTATAGAAAACCACCTTTTTCTGTTTTTGTCAAGTACTTTTATCATGATGTCTAGGAACGCATGAGCCATTCAATAATTACTAACCTTGAACATCAAGAAAGATAACCCAACAAAAATTAAAGAAAAACATACTTTTATTTTTTTGTTTCATTTTCTTGTACGTTTATTCTTTTATGATATATATATATATATATAACACAAGTCAGTTTTTATAATTGTACACAACTAAATAAAATGTTACAAATACACTATATGATGATCAAACTTTTGAATGCACACTTTAGAGAAAGTATAACATAAAGTTTAAGAGAGTCTTATAAAAGAAGCGATGTGATGTTCTGGTCAGAATGTTAGCTTCAATTTTACTTGTTCATTCTCTCGATCACTAGTAATGATCTCATTTCTCCCTATATAAATTATCAATGTAGCCCTTGTTAATTTCCCATAAAAAAAAAAAAAAAAAGAGATAAGAGAGTTCCAAGTATGGCTTTTGGTGTTTCCTTCCTTATCTCACTTCTCACAATCCCTTTGTTTTCTTCCGGCAATGCGCTGAGCATGAATCACTACGATAAGACATGCCCCAACGTTGATTCAATTGTCGAAACTGCTGTCAAGAGCGCAGCATCTAGAGACCAAACTATCCCTGCGACGCTCCTACGAATGCATTTCCATGACTGCTTGTTAAGGGTATATATATATATATATATATATATATATATATATATATATATATATATGTTTCCGAAGTTTCACGTTGGTTTCGATGTGATTACTCTAAACTTATAAACTTTCCTCTTGTATGTAATTTGCTTTCAGGGTTGTGACGCCTCAGTGTTGTTGGACTCGAAAGGACACCACAAAGCAGAGAAAGACGCGGCCCCTAATCTTTCCTTGCATGGATTTTTCGTCATTGACAATGCAAAGAGAGCGTTGGAGGCAGCCTGCCCTGGTGTGGTCTCTTGTGCTGATATCTTGGCTATAGCAGCTAGAGATGCTGTTGTGCTGGTAAAACTAGCATTTTTTTTTTCCGTCAAATATCTTCTCAAACTTGATACAAGTCAATATGTATAACATTGAACATTTTCTCATGTTGGTTTGCCTATTTCTTCGTCTTGTAGTCTGGAGGTCCATACTGGTCTGTGCCAAAAGGTAGAAAAGATGGAAGAGTATCAAGGGCTAGTGACACTGCAAATATGCCATCTCCAACCTTTAACATATCTCAGTTGCAAAAGAGCTTCTCTCTAAGAGGTCTCTCCTTGGACGATCTAGTCGCTCTCTCAGGTATAATGACCATTCCATGGCCATATATCGCTGTGCATTATTTTTCTCATCAAATCACAACAAAATCATACTGAAAAAAAATAATGAAAATTTCACCAAACTAAATAAAGATCCGACAATGCAGGAGCGCATACTATAGGCTTTGCCCACTGTGCAGCATTCCAAAACAGAATCCACAACTTTGATGCCACACACGACATTGATCCCACATTGCATCCGACCTTTGCCTCAAAGTTACAGGGCAAGTGTCCGCTTCAAAACACGGCAAAGAACGCCGGTGCCCCAATGGATCCTTATTCAGCAACTTTCGATAACAACTACTACAAGCTGGTCCTGCAAAGGAAAAGCCTCTTCTCTTCAGACCAAGCTTTGCTTAGCTTTCCCAAGACCAAAGCATTGGTCTACAAGTACGCTAGCTCAAAGCAAGCTTTCTGGAAGGCTTTTGCAAACTCCATTGTTAAGCTGAGCAGCATCAATGGTGGACAAGAAATTAGGAAGAATTGCAGGATTGTAAATTAAGAGTATTTTTATTTAATTTGATTATAGTAAAGTTCAATATGTCAGGGTGGCTTGTCCATTAAATGGACCTATGCCAGTTTGTCTGGAAAGGAATAATGCCCTGTTGGACAATGATTTTTATTTATTGAAATGGTCAGTTCTAAAACTACTGGTTTTATGCAACCTTTTATATTTCATCCAAGCCTCTATGCTTGGATCTCTTTAAGAAGAGAATAAAACTTAAAGGGTAAATTAAAAACAGCAATATGAAATAAAAATCATCAAATTCCAACTATATATATATATATATATATATGAACATTGATCTGACAGTTACCAGAGGCTTAGGGACAAAAATAGAAAATCTAGATTTGTTGCACAATATTTTTGGTTAGTTAGCTCCTTTACTATTGTGAACTACAAAAATTATATGTATGTAAGCGCGTGCGCGCACACACACACAGTCTCTTGAGCTTAGTTTCTCAGCTACTGCAGTGTTCAAAACAATCTTTGCTAATTGAAGGTTGCCACTTAGAGCAGATGCCTTGTGAGATGGCATGAATGAAAAACTGTCAAGAAGCTTCACACACTTCAATCCCCATTTCACCATTAAGAACTCAATCTGACGATGCCCACTGCCATACAATTATTTAAAACCAGGAGAGAGAGAGAGAGAGAGAGAGGATCAGTGTTAAAAGAGCAACGTGCTAGAGTGAAATGACAATCAGAAGAAAGCCAAACAGAAAATACCTTCGATTATGATATGTTGTTATCAATACTGAGCCAGGAGAGTTTTGGAGAAGGAATGTGACAGTGGCAAAGAGATTGTCAAATGCTTACAGCAAAAAATTTAATTCACATTTTAGTCCTCAAACTATAAATTAAACACACACACACAAAAGTTAAAAAGACAGAAAATGATAGTACCACTAGTGTCATGTAATACATCAGCACCAAGAATTATTTTTGGAGATAAGCTGAATATAGATTCATCCCAAACTCCCCATGTCAGTCACAATATCTGCACCATGACCAAATTTTCTTATCAGAACTAAGGAGTCAAAGGGTAAAAAAAATGGGACAGAAAAACAAAAAAATAAATTCTAATTTTTTCCTCCTTTTAACATGCATAAAGAGTGATAATGAGTGATAATTTTCCACCCCTTTTTCCTAGCATATTCATCATGTAACGAAGATGGTGTGAAACGTGAAGAGACAAAAAGAGGAAAGAAAGAATGATGGGTATGATGGGTTTTACATTATACTTGAGATAATTAAGGTGACACACTCTTCTCACGCTGTCCAGAACCTATCAATCCAAAGCAACAACAGGCAAAAAGGACACTTGTTTAAAACATGTGAAACGACAATGATTAAATGACGACAAGAACTAATTACCAAGTCTAGGCATCACAGCTCAACCAAAAAAAAAAAAAGTAGAAAAAAGAGGATTTCTTACAGTTTGAACTTTGGTTCACGCTTCATTTTCTATATTTTGAAAATAAATTTTGTAACCAGTGATTGAGAATTGTGGTTGAAAAACCTGTGTAACAACAATAGTAAAGTGATGCTTACTAAAACAAACAATAAATGAATTAATACCCCAAATATTCAAAACCTACTAATTTATGAAGGAAAGATAATCGTCTTTAGGCCTCTCATTTATAACCTAATTTTAATTTGGGAAATTAAGCTGCCAAACGTGCTTTTTCTTAGAAAACTTCAATTTTTTTTTTTTTTAAAGGAATGGTAAATTGCAATCTTTCTTGCTTAACAAGTAAACATAAGCAAAATGCTATAAATTTTATTCTAACATCTTCATTCTTGTTGAAAATATAATTGTCTCTCTCTCAATATTCTTTCAAAAATACAGTTTCTAAAATCGAAACACCAATTGAAAAGTCCTGAATTTTTTTTTTCCTTTTCACTAGTTAAAGTATTAATTATCCACATTTTTTCAGAAAATAAGCTTAGATCTTTTCTTTTTCTTTCTAATAAGAGATCATTAAAGAAAATAAAGCTCAATCCTAAACTAATTAGAGAGAATAGTAGTATAAGTAACAGTAAAATACCTCCAATCTACGAGCATCATCGGCGAGAGTGACGTCAGCGCCCAGTTTCGCCGCCACTAAACCAGGCAAGCAAATACCTCCTCCAACCTGAAAAAATGAAAAATCTCCCTTTCCTAACACTTCACTTTGTGCCAAAAAAAAAAAAAAGAGGAGGAAGAACTGGAATATCACGAATCACGAGGAGAACCTCAAGCACAGAAGCAGAGGCGAAGCGGTTTCTCTGTTGCCAAACGTACTGGCGAGGACGACGCTGCACGGCCACACGAACAGTCCGTACTCTTCCTTCATGCTCTGAAAATTAAAAATAATTTTTTTGTGAAATTTTACAAAAAATTCGTAATCGGAATGCGAAGAAAAAGATAAACTTTTTTTTTTTTTGCAGAAATGGAAGAAGAAGAAAAAAAGAAAAAAAAGAAGAAGGACCTCCATGATGGTGATGGAGATGGAGATGGAGAAGGCCGGTTCGTGATGTTCTTGGCCGAAAGAGTGATGAGATATCGTCGTCATTGCTTTGCTTGGCTCGCCCTCCTCCTCCTCCTCCTCCTCCAGGCTCCACAACTCGAATTTCTTTTCACTTCTTCCCCAAATGTAGGAACTTGAAATCCTCGCTTTCTCTGCCTGGGCCTACCTGTCCAGGTCCAACAATATCCGGCCCAATAACATTGAAGGCCCAACCTAGGAGAGTGAGTGATTCACGGGTGAGGTAGAACGACAAAGAAGCAGCAAGTAGTTTAGGGTGGCGAGCAACCAGGGGGTTTTGGAGATGTGGCCCCTGAAACAGGTGTAACAAAAGGGGTTTGGGAGATGGGCATTCTGAGTGACTTTTTATGTGATTATATAATATAAAAACATTGGGTCTGTTTGGTAAAGAAATTTAAATTAGTGATTTGATTTAAGTTAGTGTGATTTGAATTAAGATTTAAGTTAGTGATTTGAATTATTATTTGAATTTACGTTTGGATGTGCATTTAAGTTTTAATTTGAGTATAAAATAAAATTGAAATTTATGTTTAGAGAAGTAGTGAAAGTAGTTTTTGATTTATCAACAAATTTAATAAAATCTTAATGATAATGATCCTAAAAAACATGCAATATGGATCTTTATTTATTTCTCTCTTCACTAGAAATACAATGAAAAAAGAATTATCTCAATTGGATAACAAATGAAGAAGTTATGATTTTTTTTTCTTAAATATAGGAGAGAGAATGTTAGTTTTTATTGTAGCAGAGATATCCGAGTATCAAAAGTTTAAGAAGAATCAAAACTTTAAAAACTTGGATTCTTGATACTCAAAGGATTCAGATTTTGGGTGAAACAAACATGTATCCAAAGAATTCTTAATACTCGAATTCAAATTTGAGTACAAAGAATTTAAAGCATACTCGAAACAAACTGCCTTATATAATATTACTAAACTAATTATTATTTAAAGACATTTTAAAAATATTTTAAATATTATGTTAAATTTCAATTTCAAATCATAATTTGGTCATTTATTTTGCAAAATTTTTCTTTTCTTATCTAGTAGCATGGTAACTAATCTGTTGTGTCAATTTGACAAACACCACTTATGTGGTATTTTTGTTAATTTTAGTATTCTTATGACAAAGTTCAAAATATATGACCCTAACGATTTTAGATTAAGGTTGGATAAGTATGTGCTGTCTAATAATATTTTAATCTTTCTTACCAAAAAAATTAGTATGACGCAATAGCCATGGAAAAAAAATGGTATACCAAATCTAATTGATCTCAAAGGGTATCAATAATTGTGATCCTCCTTATGTACATAATTCATCTTAGAATCTAGCAAATAAATTTTTTAGGTTTCCCAAGAAAAAATAAAACATTTTAAAAGAAAATACTCAAGACACTCTCTGTGTCTTGTGAAAACATTATTTTTGTCTCCTTAATTATTAAAACCCCCAAAATATTTCCTGTGTTTTAAAAATTATGCACAGAATTTCTCATCTGTTGCTCCTTTGAGTCAATCGCACGGTTCGGACAGAGGCTAATGAAGATAGACGATCAAGATTGAAATCAACCACAATACAAACCCAGATCGACGGTGCATACCAAAAGTAGCCCCACCAAAAATTCTTTTAATTACACGTAGCACTCAGACAATCATTCTTTCGTCACCCTCCAGTGAGTCCCCCTCTTTCTCCAGTGCTTTCTCGAATCGCCCCTAATCCTCTTCCTCTTCTTGTTCGTCTTGCGTTACTGAGTCACACTCACCGAGTTAACTCCGAGCTCGCAACTCAGCTCTTCAATGGCGCTCTCTCACTATCCAGTCGTAATTCCCGTTGAAACCTCGTCATCAATTAACACCAGAACTCCATTTCCGGCTTCGTCTGCTTCTTTCTCTTCTGCTTCTCTCAGTCTCAGCTTTAAAGCTCGCAATCTCTCTTTCTTCTCCAATTCCACTCGGGTTCCATATAAAGGTGATTAATTGATTTCACTTTACCCGAACCAAAGATCGTTTCTTTTGCAAAATTTAATATCTTTTTTGTACAATCTTTGTTCCTGCAAAACGAAATCTTTGTTTGAAAAGTTGTGTTGATTTTTAATTTGATGTTTTTTCCCTCATTTCTTGTATGTATAACTTAATTTGCATAAACTAAGACTACATGTTTTTACTTCAGTTTTTTTTCCCTTCATTTCGTGTATGTGTTATTTAAATTTTGTCAGCAAAGATTACTCTTTTATTTGCATTTTTTTTACTCATTTTGTTCATGTATTACTTAATTTAATATCAGCAAAGGGTACGTTTTTTTAAACTATTTGTCAAAATATTTAACATTAAATATAATATTGTATTAGAGCATGATTTTTCCATGTTGGGAATGCGAAAATTCCATATCGGCTGGGAATGAGGTTGATTATAGGTTTATTAGAGTTGTAGTTCAAAACACTAAAGTATATAAGAGCTTTACACTATAGCTTATTTTAGTTTTACGTAAAACATTGGTATGAACCAAGTTTTCCAAACACCCTATATAAAGACGGGCTACTCCTCTCGATTGAAATGGTGGTATCTCGATTGAAGGAGTGCTAATTGAATCTCGTGGATCTTGTTTGAGTGAGGGATTGTTGGCAATGCAAAAAGTCGCACATCGACTAAAACGAGGTTGATCACGGCTTTATAGAACTTAGGCTACTCTTTTACAAATGAGTTGATTTTTTGAGATGGGTGTGTTTGCTATTGGTGAAGAAAATACACATGCTATTGTAAGATTAGCAAGAATTTGAAAATATTCTTACCACGGAAAATAGTATAATAATATTCAACGATAGCTTTAAAAAAAAAGAATATTTTGTGAAACAACTCAAACTTCAGGAAAAATTTTATAATTACCACTGTAAATTTATCAACTGTAAAACGAAGAAGAAATCAATTAATGTCAATAGAAATTTTTTTTAAAACAAAGAACAACTTGAGACTCAAAGTAGAAATCTCATTTCGTGCATGTATTACATAATTTATATCATCAAGAAATATTTTTTTTGAATTTTCATTTTTTTTTCCATTTGAATTATGTATTACTTAATTGTTATCAGCAAAAAAGGACTATATATGTTTTCCTCTAATTTCAAGTATATATTCCATTGATGTTAACAGCAAGGGCTCAGCCACAAGAGGCTGATGTGAGTTCAGCTGAAGATGCGTTTACTGGTTTCAAGCATCTTCTCCTGCCAATCACAGACCGGAATCCTTATCTCTCTGAGGGAACAAGACAGGTCACCCCTAAACTTTTCTCGAGGGGCCTATGATTTTTTTTTTAACCAGCAATTTCTTTAATCTCATTCTTGTAAGTAATCATATTAAATGCAGAAACTAATGTGATTGGTACAGTCACGTAAGGTTTATAAATATTTTACTATCCTTGTGTTGATCAACATTTTTTGTCTCATGGGGTGTTCAATTTTCGGCTTGAGCTCTTGTTTCTTCCAATTTACATGTGTTTCATGCATTAATTTATAATTGGATCTATGCTATGATTTATCATTCATGGACTTTGATAAGATCCTTCCATTTAAGGGTTTGCATGTTAAAATCGATTTTTTTTGGAGTGTGTTGTTATTTGTGAAGGACCCTTGAGATAGAGTCAACCTTAATTTGATTGTAGATGTCCCTGTTGAAAATCTGAGTGCAAAGCATTTACAAATTACAAATTTGATTTGAGTGTTGCCGAGCAATGCCAATGTTTATTCGTTGTGGGCAAAAGCATCTTGAGCTAACGCCATTGTTTCTCTTTTCATTTTTCTCACTTTTATTCCTACATTTTATAGGCTGTGGCAACAACCGCTTCTTTGGCCAAGAAGTATGGGGCCGACATTACTGTTGTGGGTATGTGCGCTGACCTCTGTTCATAGTATTCTCTATATGCTAGTGTTGGAAATTGAGCACTAGAGGTACCTTTTTTCAAGAAACTTTTTAATGGACGATTAAAGATTTTCAAGGGACATAGAACTTAATGTTCTTTGCAGTTATCGATGAACAGCAGAAAGAAACATTACCAGAGCATGAAACCCAGCTTGCTAGCATCCGATGGCATCTCTCTGAAGGTTTGTATGTTCTCTTTCTTGATCTTATGTTATAAGGTTTTGATTTCAAACAATGTTCCCCGAGAAGGAAAGATGAAGGGCATATAAGGTGTGTAAAGAATTGAGAGAAAAAAGATTCTAGAGAGAGAACGAATCTGAGATGAATGAATTGTATTGTGTTGTATTAATTAGTTGTAACAAACTAATACAAGACATATATATAATAGTGTCTGAATAACTAACTGCTAACAGACTTCAGCTACTAAGGAATACAAATCTGCCACATGGCAAAGACTATACTAGTAAACTAACTACCATGTACACAAAGACCTCAGCATTTCCTAATGCCTCGACAAGGTGCAAGGCCTTGCGTGAAGTGCATCGAAGGTTTTGAAGATTCAACATGAAAAAAAAAAATAATAATAACGTACTTGAACCGCTAGGATCCAATCATTGTAGGACTAGGAGATGGACTCTTATTGTGCTTTTGAGCAGGCAATGATACGGTATATCTATGACAACCCTGTACGCAGTCATCCTATTAGCTTTGCTTGAATATCCTAGAAGTTGTATGTGCCATAGCAATCTACATACATGCTTTGTGAGGAGGGCAGTGGGCAGAAATGGCCTTGTTGTACTTGTACATCATTTAGGGGAGTAAGCCAATAAAATCGTAAAAAGGTGCGGGTCTTTGCATTTCCTCTCTTTGGGAGCGTGCATCCTGGTGTTTTTGTGCAATAAAGCCCTTTGCTGGAAGAATAGTGGTAGGTGGTCCTGTGTAGGTTTTGAAGAAGGGCAGTCTAGTTTCTAAGCATAGCAATGAACCACAGAGAATTCTCAAATTCTAGTAATATTGGTGTTTAAATTTCCTGATAAGATATTTGCGTCTTTTGTCTGATTAAGCAGTATTATTATCTGTGTAAGAATGCTTTAACCAAATTGAAAAATGTGTTCTGATAGGTGGATTCCAGGAATTTCAATTGTTAGAGCGACTCGGGGCAGGGAGCAAGCCAACGGCAATCATCGGCGAGGTTGCTGATGACCTGAATTTGGATTTGGTTGTGATAAGCATGGAAGCCATTCATTCCAAGCATGTGGACGCAAACCTACTTGCCGAGTTCATTCCTTGCCCTGTGATTCTTTTGCCTTTGTAAAGTGTTTGTATCATTCCATAATCCAAGGAACCTCTTTGCGCCATTTTTGAGGCCTATTTCTTTTTCAGAAAAGCAAAGAAACAAAGAACAACCGTTTTCCAATATTAGCCTTGTTTGTTGGAGGACTTGTAAATTTCCCTTAAAAAATGTGTTCAGACTCATGCTGATCAATAGAGAACTTGTTTTCACTTGTTTTTGTTTCCAAGATAGCCTCTTTCTCTCTCTTTTTATTATTTTGGAATAATTCCAACCACCAAGACTGCGTCTTTGTTGATTATTCCACTAATGTTCGTTGCATCCAAACAATTCCTACCATTGACTATTGTGCAAAAATTTTTCTTATAAAAAAGGTTAAAAAAAACTTTTCCAACAGAGACAAAGGCTGTGAAGCGGAAATGAAGGCTGGCTTAATTTGATAATGTTAGTTGAAACTAATAAGTTTCAACTGTTGCAATACAAAGCTTTCACATACTATAGTAACAAGTGAAAGTTTGTTATTATGTAAAACTCTCACATGTTACAATATTCAAGTTTCAACTTCAATTTTCAACTTGGCTTTTAAACACACCCGAATTAAGAACAAGATACCCTCCTACAGACCGTGAAACATAACAAAGATTCTAAAAGTACATATCTAGTATAAGACCAAGAAACATAGCAAAGATTCTAAAAATACATGCCTAGTGTAAGCCAAGATGATGATATGCTCAGAGGTTCCGCTATATGGAATCTTTCAAGGTCCAATATTATCTTGTTTATGATGTATAGGGTTTTGAGAAAAGAGTCATAAGTTTAAACCAATACATTGTAGCACGTGAAAGCTTTATATTATAGCTCATTTTTGCTTTACATTATAACATATAAGAGCTCTATTTATACGTTATATTTTTGCTTTATATTGTTGTATGTAACAGCTTTGTTCAAAGTTCAAGCCAACAATTTTAAACTCTTCTCCCGAGCATATATATTTATGTCATTATTCCCACTCCACTTCATATTTTTTTCCCATAAGAAATCGTGGTGTCTTGCTATAGGATATCTTGTATAGAGAAACTTTTTAGTAAAGATGATTTCAAACAGAGAAGCTTCAGATAAAGAATTGCTTTTACTAAAATGATTTCAAATAAGTCTCAAAGTCATGTCAATTTCTATAGAATCTCTTGTACTTGGCTTAAATACGAATCGATATTACTTGATTTGAATGATAAGAATTGAATATTGGCATCAGGACATGGTATGGAAACTTTAAGAACGTACCATTGAAAGGTTTTTTTTTTTTTTTAATAAATTGTTCATTCAATTGATTTCTAATGTCGGTTCTTGTTCATACCAATAAACTTCATAATGTCACATCCTGACCTAAGGCAACAAAATTTCTTAAAGCTCTCATACATCTTTCATAAGTGAAAGTTGTTGATCAGAGCTACGCGGTGGCTGGTGCAGTGAGAGAAGAGGAGAGAAATGGTTTAGCTAAGGCAAATCGTTTTCAACTAGAGAATTGAGTTTAAGTATTATAGTATGCGAAAGTTTTACGTGATAGCAATTTTTTTTTTTTGCTTTACACCTAGCTATTGAGAGCTTTTCATTGTAAATGGTTCAAAATGATGAGTTTGAATCAGTATGCCAAACGCAAGGTATATCTTCTTTATAGCTAAAGCTTTAATCATATGTTACATAAAAGATTAAATAATACTGTTATATCTTGAACTATTTACTTTTTGCATAATGTATCCCCTACTTTTTAATTTTAGAAAGCATTAGCAATTGAGGTTCAATAACTACTTTTAATTTTCATTAAGTACCCTTTTCACGTGTTCAGTTTCAATTTTTTCTTAAAATGACGAGCTCTATCTTTAAAAAAAACTCGCGTAAGAATTTCATAATCAAAATTATGCACGCTTTTTAACGCTTATCAGTTATTGGACCTCAATTGTCAATAATTTTAAAACATAATGTGTATTTTGTTAAGATTAAAAACATAACATGCATTATGTAAAAACAAATAGTTAAGAAGGTAGCACGGCAATTTGCTCTACATAAAAAAGACCCTTTTTCCCCTTCTCTCCCTCTGGAGGAGAGTTTTCCAAAAACGGAAGCCTTTTCCGCAGAGGAGGAGTTTAATTTTTTTGGTAGAATTTACGATGAGTGCATTATACATTAATTACACCAACCCAACCCCTTCATTTCAATTTCGTATTATCATATATATGCATATATACACTCGAATAAACTGATTCCACCATCCACCATAAATTTCAAAGTTAAAACACTAATACACATGTACAAACACACACACACACACACACACACATATATATATATATATATATATATATATATATATAATACCAAACACATATCCTAATATAACACAAGATAATAACATGAAATTTTCCGAAAAATGAATTACCACGACGACACACAGCAGCAGAATAAACCGCTTCCCAAAGTATTTATGCAACATAAACCAGCCAACCAAGCAGACATCTCAAGCAGCCAACTAAGCTACTGCTGAATGAAAACTGCCAACCAGACTAGTGAAGAAAAATGCAGCCAACAAGACAAGTATATCGCGCGTTATATATATATATATATAAAAGGAATAGATGTTTGGTAAAAAAAAAAAATCATTTTTTTATCAGAATAATTTTCTTGGACATCTTTGTCCAACTTAAATAGTTGTCTAGAAAGATTAAACTGTGATTTTAACCTCACAAATGAAGCAACAATAGCAAAGCATAAATAAAAAGCAACAAAAGTATTTAATCATTTATCTATTCAACAAAAGCAACAAGATTTCAATTTCATTCTCCAACATTTTTTAACATCTTTCTACATTTTCTTTATCATCATTCTCTATTGCTATTTTATTTTCTGAATCACAATATTTTGGTTTTCCCGAATTGCTCTTGACATTTTATTTGTTTCCTCAATCTTTATCCTTCATTTTTTTCTTTATACTTTTTTCAAAAAAGTTAATTGATTATGTTTTATTTTTCTTTTTAATCAATCTCTATTTTTAATTTCTTTTTCTTGTCTTTTCACTTTCTTCACACTTGCTTTCTCCACATTATTTATATTTTTTTTGTCTGTCTTTATTTTTCTTTAATTATGAATTTCGCAAATCAAAAGATGAATTTTTTTTAAAGCAAAAAGAAAGCGTGAAATTAAAAAAAAAAGTAATGCTGCAAGTAAAATCGCACAATTGTTATTATTGCAATGCTTCCATAAAATAATTATTGAGGAATGCCTCCCTTCCTCATGTCCATTAGACTAATTACTTGGCCCAATGAGAGTAATTTTTTTAGGACAAAAAGAAAAACAAAACAAAACAATCAAACACAAGCAGCAGAAAAAAAAAAAAAAAAAAAAAAAAAGAAGCAAACACAGCATGAGCAAGAAAAAATATGCACTCTTCCCGATATCTCAAATAAAAAATTTGAATGAAGATTTATATTTTTTGTGAGAAAAAATACTATAGTAAAATGATTCGAACCATAAACCAAACGCACACTAAGTGTACACACGTTTTCAAAATTTTGGTTATTATACGTGTATATGCATCACAATTTGAGATACACAAGGCGGCCAGAAAACAAAAAGAAGCTGAATAAAAAAAATGAAAACGAAAAAAGAAAGCAAAAGAAGTAAATACACACCTCTCAACATAAATAGAAAGCAAAGAAAGAATGAAAAGGAACTCAAACACTCAACTAAACTACTGCTAAGGGTTGAACAAAAAGCCACACCATTTTCGAAAGCATGCAAACAAGTAGAAGGTGATTGAATTCACTCCACCACCACTATATAAGTAATAGATACATTCACATTTATATAAATACGTACAATATATGAACAACAACAACAACAAATTATTAGGTCGTTTAAAAATGTAGTTGCAAGTTTTAACCAAAAATGTTTGAAATATAAATTTTGTGGAAGAAAATAAAATAACAAATAGGGTATTCGGGAAAGTAGTTTAAAATATTACCTTAGGTTAAAACTGTAAAATCTTAGAGCTTTACATTGTAGTATGTGAGAGCTTTATATTGTTTACAGTTACTCTTTCAAACATCTTAAAAATTAATTTGAATCACAGTTCTGATTTGAACTTTGTTCTCAACGACATCTATATATATATGTA
Organism: Artocarpus hirsutus; assembly: GCA_946598075.1. Classification (NCBI taxonomy): domain Eukaryota; kingdom Viridiplantae; phylum Streptophyta; class Magnoliopsida; order Rosales; family Moraceae; genus Artocarpus; species Artocarpus hirsutus. Next base: position 21,413 of record CAMOHE010047077.1, read on the forward strand.
CACGCGAATTAATGTATCTGACATCCCAAGACTTTGTCGTCGTTGTGAATCACTGCAGGTCCAAAACTCCTAGCTGGGTTGATCCCCGTGCCAGGGACATGAATACTGGCCTAGTGAACAATAAATACAGCAAACCCAATCGGTAATGGAGCCAAAACCCAATAAACCAAGGCCCTTTTTTTGGGGAAAAAATATATATATCATGACAAATGCAAAAGCCCTGTAATCCCTACGCGGGAAAATTCAAATTTTCGAAGATAGGAGATTTTGAGCAAAGTTGTGCGAATCTCTTGCAGGAACATGAGAGTCGCGTGCGTTTCTTTTAGGGTCTGTGGCTGAGAAAACGGTATAAACCAACACAAAAGTGCCAATTATCTCAGTTCCCAAAGCCGTGCCTTTGGAGTAGCCCATAGCGACAGTGTTTGCACCGCCGCCAAGGGTGTTGTAGTAATGCTTCATGAAGGCCTTCACCAATCCAGCACCGCTAATGGCCCCTAAACACTGCACACACCAACGATAACTTTCTTGCTAAGCACAACCGAAATGTCACAGCCGGGTTAATGAGACTACCTGTTTTTTTTATACAAATTCAATCCAAGGATATTAGTGAATTCCCAAATTAGATCAAACCCAGTATTTCTAGTAAGTTTGTATCTACAAGCGCTACTTAACTTAAACGATGTATGGCAAAAAAATTTGAACTCAAAAAATGAGTTTAAATACTGAAACATACGAAAACTTTATATTATAGTATACTTTTGTTTTAAACTATAATATATAAAAGCTTTACATTATAAACAGTTCCAACTTATAAGTTTAAGCTTATCTCCCAAACACAGGATTATATTAGCATGACATGTTCATATCACCTATTTATTCAATTATGTCACAATTATGTAATAAAAAAAGGTACTTAAAGCGACATGCTTGGGGTAAATAATTCAATTCATATTACATATAATTGAATTGAATTATTTACCAGAAATATGCCACACAAATAATAACATTCTTCGTTCAAGTTGTGTTTTTCATGTCATAGCTCAAACTACTAAAAACCAATATTATTGCACCAGAGATTCCTGCTGTGCAGTAGACAAGGATGAAAATCATGCCGCCAAAGGCCCACGGGATGCCGAGAAGGCCGATGCCGTCGCAGGCATCGGATTGCGTCTAATCTTGTGGCCAATGACCGTGGCTATCGTGACATAAAGGAAGAGAAGAGTGGCCACAAACTCTGCAATTAGAGCTCTATAAAACTACCGACGTTTTAACTCCCCAGTGTCCAAGAGAGGAGATGGTGGTGGGTCCCCATAGTCCCTCCTATTGTTCTTGTCGTTGAACTTGACGCTGCCCTTCTTCGCTTAATTCCTTTGACATTTTTTTATTTCACTTTCTATTTTTCCCTTGCTTTAATTATGTGCCCTTTTTTTTTTTTTATGCCCTGGAAAGGAGATGGCTAGAAAAGGCAGAATTGATAGAGCAAAGCAGAGGGTTTAGAAGGAATATAATAATTTGCATGTTTGAGACGATTAAAGAGTTAAAGAGTTTTTGGAGATCTAGATTAATTAGTAGTAGGGCATTCAATACAACAAGACCATGTGACATCTTTGTTGTTATAGGTTGTGAGTTTGCTGTCCAATAATTAAGCACTAAGGGCCCTTTAATTTATTGTACCGTATTGTGTTATATTGTATTGCATTGCATTGTATTTTTTGTATATAATACAATACAATACAATATAATATAATACAACAAAATACAGTGTGCTAAACATACTATAAGAGTGTATTTTTCCAAATAATAATAACAACAAAAACAACAAGAATAGATGGCTTATTATGAATTCTATGTTGCAAGGTCCAAGCCGATTTCATCAATTTAATTATACTAGTAATACAAGTATATAATAGCCATTTTCCTCGTAGATAATTTCGCCACTTCTTTAAGATTTTATCTCTAGTACCAAGTAATTTATTCCATTAAAAAAATAATTTATGTTTGGGTTTTTCAACAAAGCAATGATATTGTGACACATATCAATGAAATCAGAAATAGTCGACGCCTACATGTTGACCGTTTGTCCAGATAAACTAACTGTTATGATACGTCGAGATCGAAGATGCTTTGACTTAAACATCCTAAGCTTTAATCGGTATGTCCAGAGCCAGAGAATTTCAACACTTCACACTATTGGACCGATTGATATATCATATGATGACGTTTGATATTGTGGTTAAAACTATTAGTTAAAATATATAAATACTGTAATATATGAGAATTTTATATTGTAGTAATTTTTTTACTTTTATTATAGTATATAAAAATTTTACACCATTTTCTATTTAATAATTGATTAAAACTAACTAATGTTAAACATGTTATTCTCGAGATGTCGATTCTTTCAATCATGTTGAATCATGTGGCATAACGCCAAAGCAACCGGTGGAAATGGAACATGTGTCATGTTGTCCAGGCAACTATTAAACATGGACCATGTGTTAACTATATGGAAAACCATTGATAATGAGATACGTGTTCATTTAATTACTTTGCTTACTTTGCGATTAAATAAATAGAAGCAGGTGAATGCATACAAATCTCAAAAAAGATAACAAAACAAAATAATAATGAATATTTTTGTTAGATAGGCCCTAAGCCACAAGAAAAATAAAAGAAAACGTTAATCCCAAAAAGGAAGGTGGTGCGTCCGAATTAGATGATTATTAATCATCAGATTAGAGTAAATCGAGTATGAATAAAACATGAAATCTAAAGAAAAGGGATTCTTTTCTCTCTCTCTCTCCAAAACTTCTTTCTTACTGTTTCAAAGTATCTCCATTATTGTTTATTTGACTTAAGTGTTGGAGTGACTTTTGCAGGCTAAACCCTGACACGTCCATAAGAGAGCATTAAGGATCACAGTGGAGAATGACAGAGCATGTAAAAAAACAAAATTGATGTTTGAAAATCTACTCTAACAATTTACCCCTTTTTTTAAGATATATTTCGTTTTCCTAAGTCTTTTTTTCTGGTCACTTTACTTCCTTTTTTATTATACAGAAACTATAAAAGAAAAATATGTCATTTATATAGAAATGCGTACAACAATAAAACCATAGTGTGTAACAAGTTTTTATGATCATATAATGTCATGAATGTGATAAACCTACTTACACAAACGATACCCCAAATCTACAATTTCACAGTTATACCCGTCATTGTCTCCCTCAAACCTCCTCACTCAACAATTTGACGTGAAGATAAAATAAGAGAGGATAAAAAGTACGAATATTTTCATAATTACATTACTTATGTCAACATATCTCGAACTTTAAAACTTACGTATTGTATCTATTGATCGATAGTGTCTCCAAATTCACTTCTTCAACTTTAAAACACGTTATATTTTGGACATGATTGTTGATTCATCGTTTGATTTAAATTTAGATTTAATATTCAGGAGTTAATAAATAGCTTCTCCTTTAAATAAATTAGTTAACCATCAAAGTTAATTAGATTTATCTATCCAATGGGTTACTTTTAAGTTTAAAGAAATTGATGAATTTTCTCCTCTCTCATGTGCATCACATGCAACAACATTTATAAATAATAATTAAAAAAAAAATGTTTCAAAGCTTGGATGGTGAACCCAAATATGTATAATATATCGACGCTACAGCATATACATTACAAAGGCTATGGCATAGGTCACTATGTTGATATATACGTCATACAAGTAACATAATTTAGGGCGGATTTGTATTAATAATTATTCAAAATAGGTTATTTTTTCATAATAAAGCATGAACATGAGGACAAATGGTTTAGTTTGGTATTAGTTGGAAACATATGATGAAACTAATTAGTATATATAATTTAAAAAATGAGCTATAACAATTGGATGGTCTGAAACCATAAACAGCTAAGATACGAACCCTTAAGTCTTTGAAACGATAATGAACAGATCCTCAACTATGAAGTAACGAGGGGACAAAATGGATCAAATCATTCTAATGTATACATTAAGGAATATTTTTCTTAAAACAAATAAGAAATTATTCAATAGATTTGGGTTTCATGCAGTTTTGTTTATACAGTGCACTCGGCTAATAAAACCTTAACACTTAAATGGCTTGTCTTTGCCAATAAAAGCTTACATAGACAAATGGTTCAAGTGCTAAGCTTCTATTGGCCGGGTGTACCATTAAATAGAATGACACAATACACTTGGTCTATTGAATAATTTCTCTAAAAAAAAGAGACACACCTGTAAAACAACTTTAGAGGTTCTTAAGCTCCATTTGGTCGACAAAATGTAAAATATGAAGAATGGAGGTAGTTAAATGATATATAATGTACAGAATTGAGAGGACTATATCAATTCTTTATGTAATTTGAAAAAAATAAATAAGAGGTTGAAATGATAATAATAGTTATTTATATAACGATAATTATAAAAATTCCTCTGACTCTTCTAACACCTTACCTCTCTTCTTCAAAAGGTAAAATTCATACCTCTAAAAAATGAATCGTTAACAAAATATCTCTCTCAAACACAAATCTAAACACAACGTGGCTCTCTCTCTAACATGCACCGGCGAAGAGCAATAACCTTTGCTCTCTAAAAATGAACAACTTCAAATTCACTTTACTTTTGCCTTCTTTTTTTTTTTTTTTTTTTTTTTTTTTTCTGACGGATGTATGATTTATGATAGAGGGATGACAATGAGACCTTTTGATATATCATAATAGCATACTGCGTAAATATCAAATGTTGGGGGCTAAATTGTGAGTAAGACTATTATTTGAGGGATTTTTGTAATTATAATCCTAAAAAAATGCTTATCCGAACTTTAATCCATTTAAGAAAAAACAGTTTCTTGATAGAATTTAAAGATTTAATGGGATTTTTTAAAAGGCTTCCTAAAGCTTTTGCCTGCTCTGATTATATGTATAAGCCTATAAGGTCAAGATAAATATTGGATTGCTGTAATATACAACTTCGTTGAGGGATTACTGAGAAGCTTTATAGACACGTCATTTTTTTTTTTTTGGCTATGAATGCTAATATATTGCATACAAAAAGTCTTTGAAAAAATGCAACAAGCCTCTTGTGTTTTTTATAATTTTACTCTTGTATTGATTCGTATAAATGACGTATAGTGTAAAAGTTTTTTTACAAGTGACAAAAGTCAATCCATAATTTAATAACATAGTTGTGGGCACAAATATACCGATTACTTATCAATAACCAACAAAGAAAATTTTTTACCAATAAAATAAAATAAAGGTATAGGGATCCCCGATTTGCAAAGCTTTTTTTTTTTTTTAAAAAAAAAAGATTTGCGCAGTTGTGGTAATGTAATTACGTTTTCCTATAAGGTGGCAAAAATGAAAATGGAAAATTACCTTAAAAATAGAAAAGAGAATAACTAATACAGAGAAATTAAACTAGCTGGCAGATTTCTTTAGTGAAGTAGAAATTTGATCAAAATTTTTAGGGGAATTTTCATAAATGCCACCTTTTAAGATTTATTTTTATAAATGTTACTTATGTTCATTTGTGGCACAACTTAATATGTAACATGAATGATAGTATGGTATAAATAAACACAACTTTTAAAAATGTAGCATAACATCTAATTTTCTTAAAATCTTAAAATATTATAGAAGTAACAAAAATTAAATTGAAATTACCATAATAAGATCACATTTTATACTATATAAATACATATTAGTTTCTATTTAGGAAATTGTAATAAATATCACTTTTTCCAAACTAATTACCCTAAATTGCATATTTTAAAAATAATTATAATATACGACAAGTTTTGAAAATATTTATTAAATAACAAATTTATAGTGAAAATAGTTTATTTACCTCTGAGTTATTGTGCGAATAATTTTTATTTCCGCAAGAAATAGATTTAAGACGCAAATAATTTATTAACCTTATTGTTTACAATATAAATAGTTCTTATTCACGCTAAATAAGTTATTCACATTATAGATCTGTTATTTACTACAAATATTTTCAAAACCTACTATTTATTTCAAAAATTTCAAAAATCTACTATTTCTCTTATTTTTCCTATATTTTTTTAGTCATTTATACTATATTATAAAAAAGTGTGCTTCTTATTTGGAATATTTATGCTTCGTGCCACTTTTTTTAATTTATAATTTAATTTATGTCACATAGCAAAGAACTATTTGACTTTATGCCATATGGAAAAATAAAAACCAAAGGAAAAAGAATAATGTGCCCCATGTTCATTAGGGTTTTTTTTCCCACTCTCTTTCACTTCCCCTTTTCTCTCTTCCAGATGCCCTGATCTCTTTCTCTCCCTCCAGCCATTCACTCCAATGACGGCAACACTGCCTCCACCTCCATTCATAGCGGCTAAATGTCGTCAGGCTATGTTTGACTCCAACCATGAACGATCACCCCTTATCTTCTTATTCTCTTCCTCCAACTTTTAGGGTCAATTTTGAAAAATCATAACTATTTAGTGAAAGCTCCAATTCAAGCGATTCAAAATGCCAAAAGAAAGCTCAAGTTGTCTAGTATTTGAGAAAAATATAAGAAAAATATAAACAGAGCAATACATAATCAAAAATAACTAAAACACAACGGTTGACAGGTGTTTGTATGAAAAGTAGGCTCACAAAATAAAAAAAAAATTCAATTCCAATTTATAGCCCAATAAAACCACAATTAAAATTGTAAATACAAAATTAACATGATACTAATTGATAATAAAATATACCCATAAAGATCTACATAACAAAATATGAAAATATATGATATCTCTAATATAGGGTTTAATGAGAAGTTAATCAAAACAATCAAATCATCAACTCTTTTCAATCACCAATTGACATGAAATACATACAATAAAGGAATCCATGTGATGATAGTAATAATTCTAAGACTAACACAATACACCAAAACATCAAATAATATGCATCAATCGTAAGAATTTAAAACCATGAAAACTTTAAAACATACCTTTAATTTTTACTCTAATGATGAAAACAACACCTCTTCCACCTTCGTTTGTCACAGTCAAAAATTGTTGAGCTATATTTTGCACCACCATCCCGTGTTTCACACAACTGTCAAAGGACGCATGGAAGAGATTTGTAACGCCCCTAAGTGAAGGTTAACAGTAAGTAATAAATTAAATAAAAATCAAAAACAAAAATAAAACTTCAAAATAAAGTTGCCCGAGATTTAAATGAAAACTCTCAAATTAAAATAAAAATATAACTACAGTTTAATGTAGCATCTTAAATTTAATAATACAAAACTGTCATCTTCACCATTTCAACCCTCAATTCAACTTAATATAGTCACAGAAAGTAACATACAATGCTTATGTTATTATGAAGGACATTCTTTAACAAATGAAGCAATTCCAACATATACAGTTACATAGCTTCCTCAACTATGTTTTCTTATCACCACCTCACATGTTATGAGTCCTAAAAAAATGAAAATATAAGAGAATGAGTGACAACATATTCAATAGGGAAAACAATTACTAACCTTTTGGTTCTTATTATTGCCACATTAAACCTGTATGGTTAGTTCTCATTCATTATTCATGTTATGAAATTCATTATGATTATATTCTGTGGATACTTTATGTTAATCATTACCCAGTTCCATACATATACATGTATACAAATATTACGGTTCATTAATATTCCAAGGTATTCACGTTTTAATAGAGTATTCATCACTCAACTCAATGAAACCCAAATGAGTATGCTTGACCACCCTACAATCATTCCAAGGATGTTCGATGAGGGGACATCAAGCTCCGAATCCTCACCAAGTCAATTATTGTATAAAGTGTTCTAGGACTTTCGACCCAAGAGAGAGCCATCGCGTCTCCCCTATTTTATCTTTTAAGGTATTCATGTCCAAGGACGTAACCGTCGCCTTCTTCACATTTTACCATTCCTCTATAATTATTTTTTATTTGTAGAGTTAGTTTTTCTAACCATGCTTCTCAATTTACAACAACATATGTCAAAATCAATATAT
>CAMOHE010047077.1:29488-55774 GCA_946598075.1 Artocarpus hirsutus
TGATATCTTCAATCTAGGGTTTAATGAGAAGTTAATCAAAACAACCAATGAAATACATACAATAAAAGAATCCATGTGATGATAGTAATAATTCTAAGACTAACACAATACACCAAAACATCAAACAAACATGTTAAATAATTGATACACTTACCAAGATGAATAAAATTAGGAAGATTAGAAATTTTGAAAAAGTCAAAGAAAACGAAGCATGAAACCAATCAATGAGGAAGGAATGAAGTGTGATCTAGGGTTACTAACAAGAGGTCTTTATATAGATTTTATGTGGAGACTAAAACCCTAATCTTAATCTAATTTAATTTCTTTTTTTTTCTTTTCTTTTTTTTATAATATACATAAACTTTTTACTAGTTAACGTCATATATATGTAGTATACAATATATAATATAATATATAACATAATATAATGTAATATGTAACATAACATAATATAATATAATATAATATAACATAATATAAATATAAATATATTAAAATATGATATAACATAATACAATTAAAATGCATAATTGTTTATACACGGCAATGATATTTACTCTTATGACCCCAAAAATATTAATATACATATAATTATCATGACATCATTAATATTATAAAAATAAGAAAATATGCAATAAAATTCATGTCATCATCAAGAATTTAACTTTAAGGCATACATAACTCTAGAGCATTATAAAGATTATAAATTTAAAGCAAGTTGAAACTCTTAAAAAAGAATAAATACTTTAGGCTTATCATCACTTTTGACATGAATATCCTGAGCACATCAATTCCATGTGATCGTTACCTGTCATCAGACTCAAAATAAGATGATCAGTAATATTATATTACAAAGAAATTACTTAACGCTGTTATATATTTATCATTAACCGTTACATGAAAAATAGCGGGTGTTACATTCTATATCACCATTGAGGAAGGTATTCTTGACATCAAGCTAAAATAATGGCCAACCTAAGTTGGCTGCGAGAGATAGGAGAACTCCAACAGTGCTGAGTTTGGCCACTAGAGGAAATGTCTCCTAATAATCAACATCGTAAGATTATGTGAATCCCTTCATAACTGGATGTGCTTTGAACCTTTCTACACTCCTATTAGGCTTGTGTTTTACAGTGAATATCTATTTGCAACCTACTAGTTGTTTTCCTTGTGACAAGTCAATGATCTCTTAAGTTTGTTTCATTTCTAGGATTGAAATTCTTCCATAATGGCTGGCTTCCATTGTAATATCTCCATGGCTTCATAAACATTGTTGGGAACCTGGATCTTGTTAGGACTATAAACAAATGCAAGATATTCTGAGGATAATCTTTTTTAAGACAAGAAGGTATTAATAGGATGATTCTTATAAGATCTCACTCCTTTCCTTAAGGCAGTAGGCTGATTATCAAGCGACTCATGAGTAGAAGTGTTAGGTTGGGAGTTATCTTGTGTTGTTTCTGAGTGACTTGGAGTTGGTTTAGGCTCTTGAAGATGCACAAAAAGTGCTTGTTGTGCTGTCTCCTTTTGATGTAATGCTCTCCTAGAATAAACATGAAGCTCATTGCCTTTGGCAAGAGAATTTGAAGGTGATGGAGACTTGTTTAGAGGCTCTTAGGAAGGAAGAGTTTCAACCGGTGACTCAAGAGACTTAGTTATAGGACTAGAAGTTTTAACAAGTGACTCAAGAGACTCAATGATAGGATTAGAAGTTGTTGTTTACTCAAAAGGAGTACAAAGCTCATGTAAGGGTTAGATTTGTAAAATATCCCAAAACTGATGTTCTTGTGATGTACATTCCCCTTGAATAATCGTTTTGGGGTAATAAGATTGACGCTCAAAGAAGGTGACATCTATTAAGTTATAGAACATTCTTATGACTGGTGAATAACACTTATACCCCTTTTGGTTTGTTGAGTACCCAAGGAAGATGCATTTGATTAATTTTGGATCAAAGTTTCTCTTGTTGTGGGAATGAACATGAACAAAGGCTGGGTAACTAAATACCTTTAAAGGAATGGAGCAAATTATTTGACTTTTTGGATAAGTTTGGAGAAGGACTTGACTTAGAGTTTGAAAATTTAGAACACTTGATTGTATCCTATTAATAAGATAGGCTGTAATAAGAATGACTTTTCCCCAAAAGTGTTTTGGAACATGGGAAGTTAACATCAGGGACCTAGCAACCTGATTGACAATAAATTACAATCAAGATTGGGTACAAATAAGGCTGATTGGAGGGATAAAGTCTTAAAGATTATAACCGATCCATAGCCTACAAACTTTGAAATGGATCCATCTACAATCTTAATTAAGTATTTGCTTTACAAGGAATAAAGTCGGTAACTAGAGATTTATCACCTGTCATGTGATCAGAGGCACTAGAGTCAACAATCCAGATATTGTTTCTTCCCTTGATGACATTTAAGGCTTTTGAGAAATTACCTTTCTAGGCTAGTGTCTTGGTAGCAATAATGGAAGAGTTAACGGATTGATTAATAATCTTTTCGAGAAGTTCAAGTTGTTCTTTGCTGAAGAGAGCTAGCTTAGTGGTACCGTTTTCATCAGTGGAGGCTATAGTGTTTCCTCAACTGTCATGAAATGGACTTAAGGATCAATAAGTTTTTCATGAATCTTCCAACATGTCGCTTGAGTATGGCATGGTTTTTGACAGTGCTCACACTAGGGCCTGCCTTTTCTTGGTCTCCTATTCGTGCTATTTGATTAAGGTCCATGAGTAACAAAGGCTGATCCTTCAGTGGTAGGGAGGTTGTTAGGTGTCCTCATCATCACCTTTTTTGGATTTCTTCCAACCTTACCTCTAAGAATGCTTCTCCTAGGCTTGACAACGGTTTTGTGCCCAAAATACTACCATGAACTTCATGATCCCTATTAAGTCTTATTAGGAACTTGCACAACCACTTTTTCTCAATTATCTACATGTACCAAATTCCATCATTTGGGCATTCCCAAATATTCTCCTCAAACATGTCTAACTACTGTCAATAATGGGTTAGAGTATTGAAGAAGTGAGTGACAAATGATTCACCTTGTCGGACATAATAGAGAATGGTTTCTACATCAAAAAGCTTGGTTGTATTTTCATTACTTGAATATGTCTCCATTGTAGCATTCAAGATTTCTTTTGTGGTGCTATAAAGGAGAAAGTTTTTCCCAATTTCATTGACCACAAAATTGATTAGCCATGACCTTGTCATGCTATCCTCAACTCTCTAGGTTCGATACTTGGAGTCTTCCTTAGCTGGTGTAGTCGAAAGGCCTGAGAAATAGGCATCCTTCCCTTTTTCATGAATAAACATGAGCACTGATTGAGACCACTATAAAAAATTGTGCCTATTTAGCTTGTGGCTCGTGATTGGGAGAACCCTACTACTTTTCATCCCTTCATTGTTTCCTGTTATAGGAATTTCCTACTGGGTTAACATGACTTCAAATTTAGGGCTTCCACTCTTGGTTGCGATGTCGGGTTCTTGTCAAAGGGTTGAAAAGAATGAATCGAGGGCTGAGAATTTTATGGAGAGAAAGATGAATTTAGAGAAACGGCTACTAATTGGGGACGTGTACAAATGTGTATGAACTTATACAGGGTGGTCTATGGATAGCGATTTATAGAGTCGTAAAGACTTGTACAAAGGCAATGTATAGGGTGTATGGTTTTTTACAAACGACAGTTTTTGTGTTTAGGTTTGCAAAAAAATTGCCCTAGGATTTTTAATTAGAGGCTAAAGAAGAATAGGGCTCTAGTACCATAAAGACGTTTGTGAAGAAGGATATTTCTCTCTGATTATTCACAATAGGTACAAGGTAGAATATAAATAAGAGGGTTGAGTATTTTTGCCCTTAATTCTGGCGCCTAACATCTAACAAAATCAAGGATGATTTCAGGAAACAAGCTTCCTAATTTCATCAATCAACTAAATAAAGAAAGTCACCTAATTTATAGCTAAGAGAAATATTATACAGCTAGGAGAAAATTAGAATTTAAGTCTAAATTTTCCACTAAAGCATTAACACCACATATAATAATTATTCAACATAAATTAGACAATCACAATTAATTTAAGTAATAGAAAGTCAAAGAAACATGAATAAGCTTAATTAAAATCTACAGAACACAAAAATCAATCCATAATCAAAAATAAAATTTAGCAACACCAATAAACAAGTATTCTTGGATTATACAAAAATTTAGAAAAGAAAAATGAAAAATAAATCACTAAAATAGAGTTGTCATAAGCTCCAATATTTCCTCTACCCTAATCTTCTTCTTCCTCCTCTTACAAACTCCAAAATACCTTTCAATAGTGCCTCAAAAGAAAAATAAAATAGCTCATCTAAATCTTTAGACTAAAAATAAAATAAAAACCTAAAACTAAAAACTAAACTATGAATTTATTTCTCTTTTTCTTTTTTCTCATCTTCCCCTCATTAGATTCAGCTCCCAAAGAAATGGAGCTCTGGTTTTAAAACTTTGGGACTTGTGTCGAATGCAAGCTCCTTCTTCCTTTTGTCTTTGCCGATTCTTATGCTAAAATGAAGTGCAACATAGCTCCAATGCTTACAAACACATGGCAACACGCGGTTAGGTTTTAGGAGAGTGGTGCTTGCATGGCGGGCTGACATTTGCTAGAGTGGGGGGCGCACAGAGGAGAAGTAAGGCTCGAAGCACATGATCTCACGCAGATGACATTGTTAGGGTGACTTTTATGGACAGATCTTAGCTGTTCTAAGAGTTGGTTAAACAATTGATTGCTTCTTCCGTTGGTGGCTTTACGCGAGTGGCCTTCTCTTTGGGTTATTCAAAGTTTGAATTCTTTGGACTTTTTTACCCTATTTAATCTCCAAAATGTCATTTTGGTTCTTGCCACCTAATTTAGTTTATACAATAGAGGTAAAACAAAATAAAAGGAGGAAAATAATAATAGTAGCAATAATAATAACAATAAAATTTAATTAAAATTAAATCAAAATTAAATAAATATATAAAAAATGTAGTAAAAATATAAGCATTAAAGTACATGAATAACTCTATTTTTATACAGTTATCATAGGTACATTTGTGCCCATATTTATATGAAAAAGCTGTTGGAAAAATAGTACGCAGTGGAAATTTAAAAATTTTTAATCAGAGTATTTTCTAAAACACAAGTATGATATGCTATATGCATAAATTAACCAGATCTTACTAACCTTATATGCTACAGAGCTCTTGTAATCGATGAAGAGAAGAATGTTCCAGAAAAGCCTCAACCAACTGGTCTTCTTTGCTATTCTTTATTCACGATCGGAGTATATGTGGGCACATAATGTACAACTTTTCCCTGGTGACTCTCCTTCCAACCAATTGAGAAATAGCTATAGCTACCATTTGTGATTTGTGAACAATAACTTTTTAGGGGAATTTCAGAGACTTACAGGCTATAGTGTTCACTCTTGATTTATCAATTGATCTAAATAACTCTAAAAACTCGTTCCTAATTTATAGAGGTCATCCCTATGGTTGGTTATTGTCAAATAGGGCCTTAAAATTTGAATTTAAATCAATATTTGATAAAATCACATAAAAACATGTGATCAAATTTTCGCTTAGTTGGCAGGCCAAACTGGCAGATCGGCCTGCCGAACTTACTCCATTGGCAGGCCGAACCTAAAGATCGGCCAACCGAACTTACGATAAATAATCCCTGTGAATCTTTTATTTTCCATCTGAGATTCTTTGCAAAAAGCCTCTGTTTTAAGTCAAATAACCTAATAGAAAACTTATCTAATTAAAATAACCATATCTTGATAATCTCTAAGAAAATAAATGTTCTGGATAATTCAACAAGTTTATCCTAAATTAATTTACACAAAATTAATTCAACTGATAAACAGACATGAATTGTTTGATCCTATTGAATTTCACCTAATCTAATAATTTAACATAAGTCATCAATTTATTAGAAAAGCACGCCGTATCATTAAGGATTTATTATGAGCTAGCAAAAGGGACCTAATGGACCTATATAGTTCAAACTCCTAATAATTATGAAACCCAATATCCCAGACATATATTTCATAATTATCAACTCTAACGGTATTCCGCTAAAAATTTAAAGTTGTACTCTCAAACTACATAGAATTACAAAGCCCGAATTGCTAAGTCTCCATGACGTATCATAATGTATAGTACCCCTATAAGATTATCTATAATTGGCTTAAGGATAAATTTTGTCTTACCTTCTCGATTACTTTTCTCTTACGTTCCATTATTTCACCATTGGAAAACTTACCATCCAAAGATAGTATACCATTTGGTTACACCTATGTATCCAAATGGTTGAGCGCTTCGGCTTTCCACTTACAAGATAACGCATATAAGAGGATATCATCAACTCCAAAAGAGGAGCTATAGATTCCATATTTAGGAATAACAAGTTTATGCTATCAAAAGTTATGTCTCCAACATATTGGCATACATACCAACATAAAATGTGGATGTCCATTTGGTACATCAAAAGACATAAGTCAAAATAATAGGCCCAGCATTTATCTCAAAATTAAGATACAACACATGTGATCATCCAAAGTGAATTGATTTGTGGAGACAGAATTATTAATCTAAATCAATTACACTTTATGTCTTGATCCAATACATCATCAACTATGACAATGCACCAAAGTTTCTATTCATGGAGTCTATCTCCGATGGCCAAGACAAACCGTCTCCTGTTAGGGATATAGACAACATAATAATCTTTGCATGAATAAAGCATCTAATTTTATTCCCTCGATTGCGGATCTTATGATTTAGGCCGTTACCTTTAAGAATTATGTCTTCTACATAATCGGTCCATCATTTGCCTGATTTTGAAGGTTTAGACTGACAGTCTTAGACTTTTTGTTTGTTTATCATACATTCAACAAATATAAACATAAAGAGGACAACATTTGGTATATGAGAAATAAATAAATTCTTTATTGATAAAAAATGTCTCTAAAAACATATTACATTTTTGTCCTTTGTGCATACATGTCTAACAATCTCCTACTTGCACTAAGTGAGTAAATATGACAAATTCTGCACCCCTATAGCTTCCACATGCCTCTCGAAAACTCTCGTAGTTAGTGTCTTTATGAATGGATCAGCTAAATTGTCATCGGATGTGATTTTGCATACAGCAACATGCCTTTCCTCAACAAAGTCCTTTATCACATGACACTTTCGATTAATATGCTTACTCTTCTTGTGAAATCTTAGTTCCTTAGCATTAACTATTATTGCAGTGTTATCACAATACAGCAATACTGCCTTATCCATGCCAGGAACTATCTCAAGATCCCCAAGGAACGTGTAGAGCCACACTGTTTCTTTTAAAGCATCATTAGCTGCCACATACTCGGCCTTCATCGTTGAATCCAAAGTGTAATCTTGCTTGACACTTCTCCAAACAATGCCACAGCCACCTAGAGTAAACACAAAACCCAAAGTCAATCTTCTTGAATCCAAACAAGATTGGAAATACGAGTCAGTGTATCCTAGAGGAGTTAAATCCTCACCCAAACATACAAGCATATAATCTCAAGTTCTTCTCAAGTACTTGAAAATATGCAACCCAATGGTTCGGTCTTGGATCCGACTGAAATCGACTTACTATCCTGACCACATAACTAATATCTGGCTCTATGCAAAGCATGGCATACAAAAGACTACCCATTGTCGAAGTATAAGGCGCCTTCTTTATGTATTCTCTTTCCTCATCAGACTTTAGTAAGTCTTTCTTAGAAAGAGTAATTTTTGACCTAGATGGTTACCCAGCTTTCTTGGAATCTTGCATGACATACCTCTTGAGAATTTTATCTATGTAGCCCTCTTAGGATAAAGCTATCATTCTGTTCTTTTTATCGCAAAAAATCTAGATACTAAGAACATAATTAACTTCACCTAAGTCTTTCATGTCAACCTGCTTGGTCAACCATAATTTGACTAATGACAATGCCCCAATATCATTGCCAATTAGCAGAATGTCATCTACATAGAGTAGTAGAAAAATTACCTTCCTATCCTTAATGTGTTTGTAAACATATAGTTCGTCCATATTTTGTGTGAAGCCATAAGTCTTGATCATCTGATCAAATCTTAAGTTTTAAGAATGGGAAGCCTACTTAAGTCCATAAATTGACTTTAGCAGCTTACAAACATTAGCCTCCTGACCTTTAGCCTTGAACCTGTCTAGCTGTACCATATATATGGACTCATCAAGATAGCCGTTTAGAAAGGCCATCTTAACATCCATTTGTCAAATCTCGTAATCGAGAGCAGTAGCTATGGATAAGAGAATGCAGTTAAAGTTAAGCATGTCTACTGGCAAAAAGGTTTCCTCATAATCGATTCCTTCCCTTTGTGTGTATCCCTTAGTTGCTAGTCTAGCCTTATAGGTTTCGATTTTCCCATCCATTTCTCGCTTTCTTTTATAGATCCACTTACACCCTATGGGCTTTACGCCGTCGAGAAGATCCACAAGTTCTTAGACTTGATTAGTCTCCATAGCCTCCTCGTAAGTGTAAGGATCCCTATCATGTTCAACCGATTTAGCCAAAAAGGCTTCACCATTGAACATATACCTCTTGGGTTAATGTTCGATTCTTCCACTACACTGAAACCCCTTAGGTTGTTGTTTGCGTTTGGTTGGTTTTTCTACATTGATTGGAATGGTTTCATTCGAAACCCTCGAAGTGATCAAATCACTCGCTAACTCCTCCAGCACCACTTTGCTTCAAGGCTTAAAATCGTCCATGAAACTTTCCTCAAGAAAAGTTGCATTAGTTAAAACCACGACTTTTTTTCCTTTGGGTTATAGAAATAACCCCCTTTTGTCCCTTTTGGACATCCTACAAATACACAAACTTTCGAATGTGCTGCCTTCTTAAATAGAACATGAGCTGGGCATGCTCATATGTGAATATGGTTTAAGGATATCTTTTTCCTCATCCACAACTCGTGAGGAGTATATGAACTGATTTTGAAGGCACATTGTTCAAAGGATAACATGCGGTTTGTTGGAATTAAATATGAAACGCAGCGGAAGGAACGGATCGTTAACAAACAAAAAATTTCTAAAAATTTTATTCATCCGGAATAGATATACAATTTTAATTAACAATAGAAAGCTTTGGAAATTTTACTAACCTTTTTGAAAACTATCAGGGTATCTTAGCTTTCTTCTTTGACACCACGATCTTCTAATCTAGGCCTCCACACCAATGGAAAGACGAGTGGGCGTCAAACTACAAGAATGAATTTTCTTGACACTTTTTTGAATCTGCTATGTACTCAACACATGAGATAATAAACTTTTTTTTTTTTGAGAAGAACTCTCAGTTTTTCTCCCTGAGTATTCTGCAAAAGTTACGTGAATGAAAAACTTTTGAGATAACTGTTATCTCTCTCTTTTTATATCTGAGCCATTAGTAATTTTTAGTTAATTTCAAATTTGAAATAACCACCATATCAGATATATAGAGAAAGGATATATTTTGCATCATCCTAACCTTTTTTCCTTTCCTTTTTTTTTTTTTATAAATGAATTCAAAAAAATCGTTTAACTTTTAATATATATATATATAAAGAATTTCCAAAAACGTAAACTACCTTCTTTTTTTTTTTTTTTTTTTTTTTTTTTTATAAACGAATCACGCTTGATTCGTTATGTATATATTGAAATATATATATATATATATAATAAAAATGGTAAACGTGAAACGTAACTGTTTACGTTTCCATTTTTTTATATTATATATATATATATTAATATATTATAAAATCTTATATATAAAAAGATTTGGTTCAAAACCATATATATATATATCTAAATCTAAATTCAAAAATAAATCACATTTATTTAATAATAGATTTTAAAATTAATCAATTAATTAATTAACTAATGCTTAGTTAAATGTGACAACATTATCACATTATATTATGTGTCATAGAAAATATTTTTCTATATCACATTAATATCTCAAGCGTAAAATAATTAATTCAGAATTCAATAATTCTTAAAAAATATGTACAATTCATTCTATGCATTAAACCCAATATAGTGTTTTAGAGGTGACACTGAGGACCTATGGACCTATAACTTAAGCTCCAATAAATTTGAAAATTAAGCAAACTCTTTAATTAATGTGCCATATTTATTAGTTTTAGTGTTACTCTACTAAAAACCTAAAACTAAACTCTTGAGATTATAGTAAAATTACTCAAAGAAAATAAGCGAGTAGTCCATTGATATAATCATTACATATAAATCAATCCCCCATAAATAGTTCATAATAAGAGCTAGGTTCAATTTTCGTTTACCTCTCTTATTACATCTTTATCCTTGAGTTCCAATAATCCTCTAATGAACAGTTAATTCACAATCTTATTATGAACGAGCGCTCTACTATTTAAACCTCGAATTATCACTCAAGAGAACTATTTTTCTGACTTCCATAGGGAAGGAATGGATTCCATATCTGTATAATATTATTCGCAGCCACTTATTACATTATGTTTCCAAGATGATAAGTTATAATCTGTGCTAAAACAAATCTTACCAAGCAAATCAAAAAACATAATGTCATAAACAAGAGTCTAATAAATACTCAGGATTAAGATTGTCAAATATATGATCATCATAATGATCAATTTAAATACTCTATTTTTAACGGATGATTATTAGAGATTCATAATTTATCGGTCTAGTCCTATATAATCTCATTATATAAAGTACCTCAAATCCAATGTCTCTACATTAATAGTCCAGATAATGACTATTTCATTCTAAATGAGATTGGACTGTACTTGTAATATTTAATTAAAGATCTCAAACTTTAATTAATTATTACGGGCTATTTAGATTATTATCTATAAATTTTATCCCTAAGCATATAATACTTATATGCTAAATTTAGAGTCACATAAGTAATCATGAAATTTTCTTGTTGTTTATAAATGTGTTCATAATACATATAAGCAACCAAAATAATAATAAATGTCACTTTATTTATTTATTAACACTATGTACAATGTCACAGCTTTTAGAGCACCAAACCCAACAGTCTCTCACTTGCCCTAAAGCAGGTGAGACATGTCTCTATGACCTAAGCCTTCCAAGTGTCCCTCAAAGCTCTTTGCAGGTAACGTCTTAGTGAAAGGGTTAGCAAGGTTGTTTTTCGACGCTATCTTCACAACTTCCACATCACCTCGATGTATTATTTTTTTGATCAAATGATATTTTCTCTCTATATGCTTTCCTCTTTTGTGGCTTCTAGGTTCTCTTGAATTTGCTACTGCACCACTGTTATCACAATACAGTGTGAGTGGTCTATCCATGCTTGGAACTACTTCCATATCATTTAAGAACTTATAGAGCCAAACAGCTTCTTTAGCTGCTTCACAAGCAGCCACATATTTAGCTTCCATAGTTGAATTAGCAATGCAAGATTGTTTAATGCTTTTCCAAACTATGGCTCCACCACCAAAAGTAAACACTGATCCAGACGTAGATTTACGTGTGTCTTTGTCTGATTGAAAATCAGAATCTGTGTATCCAATGGGAATCAAATTCTCACCAGAATATACTAGCATATAGTTTCTTGTTCTCCTAAGATACTTGAGAATATGTTTAACTGCTACCCAATGATCTAATCCTGGGTTGGATTGATACCGACTGACTATACCCACTGCATAGCAAATGTCAGGTCTTATACACAACATGGCATACATTAGACTTCCCACTGCATATGCATAGGTTACCCGTCTCATGTTTTCTTCATGTTGAGGTGTCTTAGGACACTGCTCTTTTGAAAGATAAACTCCATGACATATAGGTAAATTACCTTTCTTGGAGTTTTGCATCGAAAATCTAATAAGCACTTTATCGATATACGATGCTTAAGACAGCGCCAATAGTTTGTTCTTGCGATCTCTTATGAGTTGGATTCCAAGAACATAACTTGCCTCTCCTAAATCTTTCATTTGGAATTGGTTGGCGAGCCAATTCTTTACATTAGATAATATCCCTACATCATTTCCAATAAGTAGGATATCATCTACATAAAGAACTAAGAAGACCACCTTTTATCTTCGATGTACTTGTATACACAAGGTTCATCAATATTTTGATCGAAACCATAAGATTTGATCGCCTCATCAAATCTCAAGTTCCAAGATCTTGAAGTTTGCTTGAGTCCATAGATGGACCTCTGCAACTTGCAAACTTTTTGCTCTTGACCTTTGACTACAAACCCTTCTGGTTGCACCATATAGAAGCTTTCCTCAAGATAGCCATTCAAAAAGGTAGTCTTGACATCCATTTGCCATATCTCATAATCAAGACAAGCTGCAATGGATAAAAGAATCCAAATGGATTTAAGCATAGCTACATGCTAGAAAGTTTCTTCATAGTCAACTCTCTCCTTTTGGGTATAACCATTTGCTACAAGCCTAGCTTTGAAAGTCTCAACTCTCCCATCCACTCCTCTTTTCTTCTTGTAAATCCATTTGCACCCTATGGGTTTTATCCCTTTAGGTAGATCTACAAGGTCCCAGACTGAATTAGAGTACATAGACTCCATTTGAAGGTTCATAGCCTCTAGGCATTTCTCCTTCTCAGAATCTTCCATTGCATCATGATATGTCAATGGATCATCCCTACCATCATCAGAGATAGCAACATGTGCTTCTCTAATTTCCCTGTAGCGAGCAGGCAGTCTCACAACCCTCCTACTACGTCGAGGTGGTATGACATTCTGATCGGGAGATGTGCTCTCCTCATTTTGTCCTTCGACAACGGTTGTCGGTTGCAGTCTGATCTGACCAAAAAGTAACTCTTCAAGTACAACTTTGCTACGAGGTTTATAGTTTGTCATATAATCATTCTCGAGAAAAGTAGCATTTGTCGATACAAATACCTTCTTTTATTGTGGACTATAAAACAAACCTCCCCTCATTCCCTTTGGGTATCCCACAAACAAGCATACTTTAGAATGTGGTTCCAGCTTCCCGGTCTTTCCTTTCAGCACATGTGCTGGACACCCCCATATACAGATATGTCGCATACTAGGTTTGCGACCATTCCATAACTCTAAAGGTGTTTTTGGAATAGACTTAGATGGAACTATGTTTAGAAGATATAATGCAGTTTGTAGTGCATATCCCCAAAATGAAGTGGGTAATGATGAGTAGTTGAGCATGAATCTCACCATATCTAGCAACGTCTGATTTCTTCTCTCTGCAACACCATTTTGTTGTGGTGTTCCAGGTGTGATGAGTTGTGATAGAATACCATGTTCTATCATATAGCCCTTGAATTCAGTATCAAGGTATTCCCCTCCTCGATCAGATCGAAGACTCTTCACCGTCTTTCCTAATTGCTTTTCAGCTTCTGCTTGAAATTCTTTGAACTTTCCAAAAGTTTTAGATTTCCTTTGCATTAGGTATACGTAACCATACCTTGAATAATCGTCAATAAATGTGACAAAATATTCGTAACCACCACCTGCTTGTACATTCAATGGACTGTAGATGTCTGAATGTATTAGCTCAAGTGGTTCCTTGGCCCTTTTGCCTTTTGCAGAGAAAGGCATTTTAGTCATTTTACCTTCAAGACAAGATTCATAAACTAGTAGAGAACTAACTTTTAGTTCTTTTAAAGGACCATCCTTTACTAGTCTGTTAATTCTGTCAAGGTTAACATGACCTAATCTAAGGTGCCATAGGTATGTTTCATTATCAAAAGAAATCTTTTGCTTCTTGGGTTTTGGTTGTTCAACTTTGAACATTTCGATATTGAGCAGTGATTTTTTGTTAGGCCTTAAAGTATAAAGCCCATTTTCCAAATGTGCAGAACAAATATTCAAACCATTTCTAGAGATATTAACATAATTATTATTAAAAGAGACATTAAACATTTGTTCAAACAACTTGGAAATAGAAATCAAATTTCTACGAAAACGAGGAATGTAATAAACATTGTCCAAAATTAAAAACTTATTTCTAAAATAATGTTTAACAACTCCTATTGCTCTTGCCAAAACAACCTCTCCCGTTCCCACCCTTATCGTTTGCTCCCCGTCGGCAAGCTCCCTTGAAGAACTAAGCATCTGCAAAAAAGAACAAACATGGTTTGTGGCTCCTGAATCAATTATCCAAGGTGAAATATCATCTTCAACTAAACAAGCTTCTAAAATGAGAAATCTGATTTACTATTGTTCTTCTTTTCTTTGAGCTCCTAAAGATACTTCTTGTAGTTTCTCTTCTAGTGCCCAACTATGCTACAGTGGAAACATTTTTCTTTAGGCTTCTTTTGGTTAGAGCTCTTTTTGTTGTTGTTGCTTTTGTTCTTCTTAGGTTGCCTTCCAATTTTAAAGTTACCACTTCTTTCAATCCTCTTCCTCTTCTTATTCTTTCGAGTAGAAGAAGAGGGTTTAGCTTCTGCAACATTTGCCTCACCTTCTTTAGTCTTTTCTTTCGAAATAGACTCGAAGGTTTGCAACTCATTAAGTGACTTAGTCATATTATATTTTAACTTGTTCATGAAATAGTTGCTTTTGAACTGAAGGAGCGTAGGAGAGAGGGTTTCCAAAATCATCCCACCTGTGTGGCTTCATCTATCATAGCCCCGTTCACCTTGGCCTCATGGAGATAGTTAACCATGTTGAGAACATGTTCTCTAACCGAAATGCCTAACTTCATTTTGGCATTCATTACCGCCTTAACGGCTTCGTGGCATGCCTTTTTAGAAGGTTTACCAAACATGTCTTGTAGAGACTGCATTATCTCATAAGCGGCCTCCATGCTTTCGTGCTTCATCCTAAGCACGTCAGACATGTCAGCCAAAAGAAAGCAGCGGGCCTTGTTGTTTGCCTGGATCTAATGATTGTATGCTTCTCGTACATTACGAGGAGCATTGGCAGCAGGCGATGGAGGACATTCTTTTGTCATGACAAACTTGTAATTTTCATAAATTAGTACAATGTTCATGTTACTCTTTCACTTGACAAAATTATCTCCGGTTAATTTTTCATTTGAGAGAATAGCGATGATTGGATTAGATATTGTTGCTGCAATAAATAAATAAAATAACATAAATTAAATGGTTGCATAAACATCATAAATATATATTTTGAAATAGTAAATATGATGCATAATATATATGAAAAACACACAAAATATTTTACTAATTCCACGATTATTCAATTTCAATAAATAAAGTACCATCGTAGGGTAGGTCAAATTATTCATGAATTGAATTGAGACATTCTCAATTAATAAATATATTCAAAATATCTCATATTTTTTTATATTTATTAATAACTATTTATATTTGGTCAAGATATAATTAACAATTTAATTATATCCTTATGAGTGTGACCCATTATTTCAGATTTTAACAACTTAACTCAAAATTGCTGCCGTAAGGTAGGTCAATTTTGAAATACATTATAGAATCCTATCTCTTGAAAGCCAACCTTGTTATTGATTTAAATGGACACCCTCCATAGGGAGAATGAAATCAAAGCGTTGCGAGGCCCCACCTAAATCTCATGGTGTTATGCTAATAGTGGAGACCGCAGGTTATATTGTCATATTACCTTCTCCAACGCATTATTTTTAAAGACATGTTTTATCTTATAAAACATCATATGTTTCATAACTCTGGTAAATAAAAACAATTTTTAATTACTAGGTTATATTATGTGTTAATAGAATCCTATTCTACTTACACTTAAATAAATTATCAGATTTTCTAAAAATCTAAATTTATTATGAATTATCTAAGTTACACAATATTAAACAATTTAAAATTAGATAAGTTAGAATTAATGTAAATTTTACCAAATCTTAACTATTAAAACTAAATTCACATTATTCGGTTGATTAATAAATTAAGATTCTATAAAACTAACCCAATTAATTTAATCTCATTAAATTAATTCTAACACATATTAAATCATTTTATAAACACCTTTATAAAAAAAATAATATACATGTGTATGCATGTCATGTTACAATAATTATAAGTGGGCACTTTCTTAGATGACATGTTATAATGCATGAACATGTTACCACAATTATCACATGAAAATAAAACATAAAAATAAACAATAGATTTTTGACCGGGTCCTTTTGGATAATTAAAATTACTACCCATAAAAAAATAAGAGAAAAAATAAATTACAAAGGTCTTCTTGTAATTTACACATAATTCCTTGCTCCAATGTTGTATTCTTGATCAAATAGTTTACTGCATGAAACACTGCTGGGTTAACTTTTGAATTTGAAAGGCCCAAGTTCTCAACTAGGCCATCAAAGAACTTCATCTTTTTCACCACTCCACTTGTAGCCACCTTTTTCTCCATTTTTTTTCCACAATTTGTGGCCGTGAACACTCAGGTAACAAGAAAAAAATAAATTACAAAAAGCCTATACCCCTTTATGGGTTTACACAGAGTTGATCTAATCAAACTGAAAATAAAATTATCAATCCAAAAGGACCATATAATTAACGACACAAAATCCATTCTTTAATCGATTACTAACCTTTTTGAAAACTTCAGGGTATCCTAGCTTTTTTCTTTGATACCACGATCTTCCATTCTAAGCCTCCACACCAATGGAAAGACGAGTAGGTATCAAACTACAAGAATGAATTTTCCTCACACTTTTCTGAATCTGCTATGTACTCAATACATGAGATAACAGACTTTTTTTTTTTTTAGAGAAGAACTCTCAGTTTTTCTCTTTGAGTATTCTGCAAAAGTTACGTGAATGAAAAACTTTTGAGATAACGGTTATCTCTCCCTTTTTATATCTGAGCCATTAGTAATTTTTAGTTAATTTCAAATTTGAAATAACCACCATATCAGATATATGGGGAAATGATATATTTTGCATGATTCTAACCTTTTTTCCTTTCCTTTTTTTTTTATTATAAATGAATTCAAAAAAAAAAAAACGTTTAACTTTTAATACATATATATATATATATATAAAGAAGTTTCAAAAACATAAACTTCCTTCATTTTTTTTATAAACAAATCACATTTGATTCGTTATGTATATATATAATATATATATATATATGTAAAGTAAAAAAGGCAAACATGAAACGTAACCTTTTACGTTTCCTTTTTTTTTGTTTTATATTAATATATATATATATATATTAATATATTATAAAATCTTATATGTAAAAAGA
This sequence comes from Artocarpus hirsutus, assembly GCA_946598075.1. Taxonomy (NCBI): domain Eukaryota; kingdom Viridiplantae; phylum Streptophyta; class Magnoliopsida; order Rosales; family Moraceae; genus Artocarpus; species Artocarpus hirsutus. Next base: position 46,738 of record CAMOHE010047077.1, read on the forward strand.
TTTGGTTCAAAACCATATATATATATCTAAATCTAAATTCAAAAATAAATCACGTTTATTTAAGAATAAGTTTTAAAATTAATCAATTAATTAATTAACTAATGCTCAGTCAAATGTGACAACATTTATCACATTATATTATGTGTCATAGAAAACATTTTTCTGTATCACATTAATATCTCAAGCGTGAAATAATTAATTCAGAATTCAATAATTCTAAATTAAATATGTATAATTCATTCTATGCATTAAACCCAATATAGTGTTTTAGAGGTGGCATTGGGGACCTATGGACCTATAACCTAAGCTCCAATAAATTTGACAATTAATCAAACTCTTTAATTAATGTGCTAAATTTATTAGTTTCAGTGTTACTCCACTAAAAACCTAAAACTGAACTCTTGAGATTACAGTAAAATTACTCAAAGAAAATAAGTGAGTAGTCTATTGATATAATCATTACTTATAAGTCAATCCTCCATAAATAGTTTATAATAAGAGCTAGGTTCAATTTTCGTTTACCTCTCTTATTATATCTTTATCCTTGAGTTTCAATAATCCTCTAATGAATAATTAATTCATAATCTTATTATGAACGAGCGCTCTATTGTTCAAACCTCGAATTATCACTCAAGAGAACTATTTTTCTAACTTCCATAGGGAAGGAATGGATTCCATATCTATATAATATTATTCCCAACCACTTATTATATTATGTTTCGAAGATGCTAAGTTATGATCGGTGCTAAAACAAATCTTACCAAGCAAATCAAAAAACATAACGTCATAAACAAGAGTCTAATAAATACTCAAAATTAAGACTGTCAAATATATGATCATCATAATGATAAATTTGAATACTCTATTTTTAACGGATGATTATTAGAGATTCATAATTTATCTGGTCCAGTCCTATATAATCTTATTATATAAAGTACCTTCAATCTAATGTCTTTACATTAATAGTCCGGATAATGACTATTTCATTCTAAATGAGATTGGACTATACTTGTAATATTTAATTAAAGATCCCAAACTTTAATTAATTATTTCAGACTATTTAGATTATTATCTATAAATTTTATCCCTAAGCATATAACACTTATATGCTAAATTTATAATCACATAAATAATCATGAAATTTTCTTGGTGTTTATAAGTGTGTTCATAATACATATAAGCAACCAAACTAATAATAAATGTCACTTTATTTTGTTTATTGACAATATGTACAATGTCACAGTTTTTAGAGCACCAAACCCAACCTGGTTTGCAGTGCATATCTCCAAAAGAATAAAGGCAATGATGAATAACTCATCATGGACCTAACCATGTCCAACAAAGTCTTATTCCTTCTCTCAGCTATGTCATTCTGTTGTAGAGTGCCCAGTGTAGTCAAATGAGATAGAATCCCATTCTCTAATAAGTGTTCTAAGAACTAATCATAAAGGTATGCACCACCTCGATTGGATCGAAATGCCTTGATGGGTTTACCCAATTGCTTTTTCACATCAGCCCAAAACTCCATGAACTTGTCATAAGTTTCAGTTTTGTGGTGCATTAGGTACATATACCTATACTTTGAATAATCATTAATAAAAGTGATAAAATACTTATACCCTCCTCGCGTCTAGATGTTCATAGGACTACAAACATCACTATGCACAAGTTCTAGAATCCCTTCGGCCCTATTGCCCTTAGACTCAAATGGTCTTTTGGTCACTCTACCCTCTAAGCAAGATTCACATTATGGTATAGATTCTACTTTTAAGTGACTTAAAGGTCCATCCCTTACCAACCTTTGAATCCTATTCAGGTTATTATGATCTTGTCGTAAATGCCAAAGATAAGTCTTATTAGAGTTAGAAGTTTTAAGTCTTTTAGAGTTCTTATCATTAATCGCAGTGTTAAGTAGCAAGTCCATCTTAGGTTTGATAAAATATAGATAATTTTGCATCCATCTATCATAGATAAAAGATTTATTTTTACGAATCACTACTTTATTATTAAAAAAAACTACATAAGAGCCTTTAAATAAACAAGCTACAAAAATTAAATTCCTTTTCAATTTAGGAATGTAAAAACAATCTTGCAAAATTAAACTCCTATAATTGTCAAAATAGAGATGGGCATCTCCCACTACTTCAGCCAACACTAAGGATCTATCGCCCATCCGAAGCATGAAGTCTTTATGTAGCAGACTTTTTGTTTCTTTGAACCCCTGTAGAGAAACAAAAACATGATTAGTTTCTCTGAAATCTATGACCTAAGTGTCACTAGATTCCTTAACTAAACAAGTTTCAATAACTAAAAGATCACACCTACCTCCTCGGGAAAGGAGGTCCTTACAATTCTTCTTGATGTGGTCGACCTTCCTGCTAAAAAAACACTTGAGCTTTTTCAGGTTCTTCTTTTTCTTCTCTTGCCTTTTGTAAGAATAGAAGACTCCCCTCAGCTGTCTACCTATGCCACTTCTTAACTTGACTGGTGTTGTCAGAGATTGCGAAAATAACACAACCATGTTTGCAAACTATCCAATGCTGCTTGCAACTTGTAACACCCCTAAATTTTTAAAGTAGAATTTATTATGTTAAGCTTAATTATTAAGTGTGCCTGTGTAAATTGTTGTCGTTAATTTTAGTTATTTGAAGATTTTATAGTATTTGTTATATCTAAAGTTTGATTTTTGGCTTAAAAATATAAAATGATATTTTTATCCCACATTTTCCCCATAATTTCAAAAATGCCTTTGAATCTTTTTATTTTTCTCACTTCCCTCTCTCTTCCTCATTTTCTTCTTTCTTTCCCGTCTCTCTCCTTCTCTTATTCCCGTCTCTCTTTCTCTCCTATTTTCTTTGCAAAATTTCATTCTCAAGCTTTAAACCCATTGATTTGAACTTAAGAGACGACGATTCAAGCTAGAAATCCTCTTCAAAAACATTGATTTGAGGTTAGCTCTTTCTCTTTCTAAAATTTTGATTTTGTTTTGAATTTTTATGCATTTTGCAATCCGAGCTTCATTGAGCTTAGATAATGTTTAATCTAAGCTTATAGGACTTATTTTATTATGAATCTAAACTTTATTTGAACAAAAATTAGTTAATCAAATTTTTACATTTTTTTTAGATTTTCAAATCTAATGTGAAATTGAGTTTAAATTTGGGGAAAATTTTTCAAACTTGTTCTATTATGATTTTCTATGCTTTCTATATGATTTTCATGATCTGGGAATTGAAAAACAGGTTTTAATTTGAGATTTGGAGCTTGGGGAGGTCGAGACTCGAAGTCTCGGGTCCCCTGATTTTGCCAGTTCGACAGGCCTAACTTGATCTTCGGTAGGCCAGATTCATGTGTTTGGCAAGCCAGATTCATACTATCGGCAGGCCGAACCTGAAAAAGTTTGACCGACCAGACTTAGTTTTTCGGTAGGCTGAAATGTGCAGTTTGGTAGGCCAGACCAGGGAATTCGGCAGCCCGATTGTGGACTTAGAAAATTGTATTTTTCTTCTAGTTTTTAATGTTTAATGATTCTGAAATGTTTCAAAAAAAATTATAATTTTGTATTATGATTATTTTGAGTCAAAAGGCACATTGATAATTAAACTAACATAATGATATTTGTTGAAAGTAATTTATGATTTTAAATGCTGTTTTCAAGGTTTTGAACGTATATGGAGCATACGTTGGATTTTATTTGGAGCTTACATTATTGGATTTCAAATGAGGTACGATATTTTCATCCCTTCCTTTGGTAGCCCTTTTAAATTGTTTTGGTCGAAGTTTATTTCTCAAATATTTCCTTTTCATATTGATTTCTGTCATTGATTTTGAAGAATTATATTTTGATATTTATTTCAGATTTTCAAAACCCGTACGGAGACGTTTTATCAAAGATTTGTTCAAGTAAGTATTTATCAATCTTTATAAATAATTTTTGAGGCTTGTTTTAGTAAATATGATTTGTGAATATTATTTGAAAATAACTTGTTTTTAACTAATTATCCTACTGAGCCTTCCGCTCACGTTTTAACTATTTTTTTAAATATCCCCTTCTAAGTTTTAAAGAGGGAGGAAGGTCCCAGGATCGGAACCTGGCTCTTGGGATTGAAATGGTATTTTCAATGTAACTGTGGTATGACACGTGTACTGTACGACTTGTCCCAAAGTCGTTGTTGATGTCACTTTTGTCTTTGTGAGTTTCATCGCGTCATGTATTTCAAAGACGATTTTTAGTATTTTTGTATTATTATTATTGTTGATGTTATTTATATTTTATTGACCTACCCACCTTCGTGGCTAGCTTATACGTGATGGTGAATGAGAATGAGATCTCGGCCCCACCTTCGTGGCATTTACATGATGGTGACTGCCGATGATATCATTTATTTCTGATAATATTTATTTTAAATAAGAAATCTACTTAATTTATTTATTTTTGACATATCTTTATTTATTTTTCTGTATATTTACATTAATTTTCATTTTATTTATCTAAAACTACTGACCCCCTCCCCGGGGCGTCACAGAATGGTATCAGAGCATAGGCTTTAGATCTTTCGGGAACTGAACCTGTGAGATTTTTACTGTTTTGTTTTGTTTTTCAAATATTATGTCGGGACAGTTGCCGTTACAATTACATTTGAGTACACAATGTTATTTATAATTTTAAACTTCATGTATTTAAAAATTTCGAGGATGAAATTTATTTTAAGGAGGGTGGATTGTAACACCCCTGAATTTTTAAAGTGAAATTTATTATGTTAAGCTTAATTTTTAAGTGTGCCCGTGTAAATTGTTGTCGTTAATTTTAGTTATTTGAAGATTTTATTGTATTTGTTATATCTAAAGTTTGATTTTTGGTTTAAAAATATAAAATGATATTTTTATCCCACATTTTTCCCATAATTTTGAAATGCCTTGGAATCCTTTTATTTTTCTCACTTCCCTCTCTCTTCCCCATTTTCTTCTTTCTTTCCCTTCTCTTTCACGTTTTCAGCCCTCTCCCCGACTCTCTCCTTCTCTCATTCCCGTCTCTCTTTCTCTCCTATTTTCTTTGCAAAATTTCATTCTCAAGCTTTAAACCCGTTGATTTGAAGTTAAGAGATGACGATTCAAGCTAGAAATCCTCTTCAAAAACATTGATTTGAGGTTAGCTGTTTCTCTTTGCAAAATTTTGATTTTGTTTTGAATTTTTATGCATTTTGCAATCCGAGTTTCATTAAGCTTAGATAATGTTTAATCTAAGCTTATAGGACTTATTTTATTATGAATCTGAACTTTATTTGAACAAAAATTAGTTTAATCAAATTTTTACATTTTTCTTAGATTTTCAAATCTAATGTGAAATTGAGTTTAAATTTGGGGAAAATTGTTGAAACTTGTTCTATTATGATTTTCTATGCTTTCTGTATGATTTTCATGATCTGGGAATTGAAAAACAGGTTTTAATTTGAGATTTGGAGCTTGGGGAGGTCGAGACTCGAAGTCTCGGGTCCCCTGATTTTGCCAATTCGACAGGCCTAACTTGATCTTTGGCAGGCCAGATTCATGTGTTTGGCAAGCCAGATTCATACTATCGGCATGCCGAACTTGGAAAAGTTTGGCTGACCGGACTTTGTTTTTCGGTAGGCCAAAATGTACAGTTTGGTAGGCCAAACCAGGGACTTCGAAAGGCCCACTGTGGACTTAGAAAATTGTATTTTTCTTCTAGTTTTTAATGTTTAATGATTCTGAAATGTTTCAAAAAAAATTATAATTTTGTGTTATGATTATTTTGAGTCAAAAGGCACATTGATAATTAAACTAACATAATGATATTGGTTGAAAGTAATTTATGATTTTAAATGCAGTTTTCAAGGTTTTAAACATATATGGAGCATACGTTGGATTTTATTTGGAGCTTACATTATTGGATTTCAAATGAGGTAGGATATTTTCATCCCTTCCTTTGGTAGCCCTTTTAAATTGTTTTGGCCGAAGTTTATTTCTCAAATATTTCCTTTTAATATTGATTTCTATCATTGATTTTGAAGAATTGTATTTTGATATTTATTTCAGATTTTCAAAACCCGTACGGTAACGTTTTATCAAAGATTTGTTGAAGTAAGTATTTATCAATCTTTATAAATAATTTTTGAGACTTGTTTTAGTAAATATGATTTGTGAATGATATTTGAAAATAACTTGTTTTTAACTAATTATCCTACTGAGCCTTCCGCTCACGTTTTTCCTATTTTTTTAAATATCCCCTTATAGGTTTTAAAGAGGGAAGAAGGTCCTAGGATCGGAACCTGGCTCTTGGGATTGAAATGGTATTTTCTATGTAGCTGTGGTATGACACGTGTACTGTACGACTTGTCCCAATGTCGTTGTTGATGTCACTTTTGTCTTTGTGAGTCCCATCGTGTCATTTATTTTAAAGACGATTTTCAGTATTTTTGTATTATTATTATTGTTGATGTTATTTGTATTTTATTGATCTACCCACCTTCGTGGCTAGCTTTTACGTGTGGTGAATGAGAATGAGATCTGGGCCCCACCTTCGTGGCATTCACGTGATGGTGACTGCCGATGATATCATTTATTTCTGATGATATTTATTTTAAATGAGAAATCTACTTAATTTATTTATTTTTGACATATCTTTATTTATTTTTCTGTCTATTTACATTAATTTTCATTTTATTTACCTAAAACTACTGACCTCCTCCTCGGAGCGTCACACGACCACTATGTGTCATCGAATCCAAGAAAGGGTGGAGATGAAGATGGCGTGGAGGCGAGGTTATGGTCGCGAAATGGAGGAGGGGCTGTTGGCATTAGAGTATATTTTTTCTAGTTCTATTTGTTTATTAGTTTTTTTAAAGGAGTTTTTTATTTTTTATTTTTTGAAAAGGATTTTTAATTTTTCAGATAAAGTTTTTAATTTTTTGGGTATTTTCACTTTTTAAGATAATTCTTTGATTTAAAAAGATTGTTATTAGATGTGATTGGATTTATTTTTGATTCTATTTGATATGATTTTAGACCCTTAATCTTTGATCAAATGGCTAAAAAGAACCCATTAAAAAAAGAGTGCTATCTATAAGACGTTTTTAAGGGTCTTATCATAATTATGCCCACAAATTATAATTGTTTCATGTATTTTGCATGTTTTTAAAGGGAAATGCTGTGATAAGACCATTTAAAAAGTCTTATCAATAAGACTCTTTTTCTATCGGTTAGATCAATATCCTATAGTTGAAAAATGAATAATCTTACTAGTGTTATGAATAAATTATTTAACTAGTCTGGATGTTCATATTCCTAACACCCATATGAATTGCATGATCTTTCCTTTGATTATCATTGATATTTGGTATTCCATAACCATCATATAACCCCCCAATTCACTCTATTAGTAATATTTTATTGTTGTAACTCATGGCTTTTAACCTCTCCCACATTATAATTCTTGCCCTATATATATGTCCTTTGAGAGCTTGCATTTGTACACAATATGAGATGATGAATAATAAGACTATTTTTATCCATTTCTTTTGTGTCGCTCTATTTTAAACTTTGTAATCACTACAAGAAAAGAACTTTTTAGGGACGATAATAGTCATCGCCAAAACTAAAAAGCATAGCTAATACTATAAAACGATGACATTGTCATTGCTAACAAGTAAGCGACAACATTTTTTTGTTGCTTACTTGTCGCTGATTCAGAACAAAATTTGAATTTTTTTTAATATGTTCTAGATTTAGCAACGATAAATGTCATTATTGAAATGCAATACGGCATACACTTTCAACGATGACAATTGTCGTCAGTTTATTTTAAATAGGTTTAAATTTTCATTCCTAGCCAAAATAGACCTACAAATAACTGCCAATTCACCAGATACATTCATTTCATTTCTCATCATACTAATAACTAATAAAATTAGATATAAACAAAATAGAACTATATAGACAATAAGTTTATATGTACATTAAGTCAACAAAAAAGTCTAAATTATAAAAATAGAAACTAATCTCCTAAATTAGCAGTCTCATCATCGTCATCATTGTTTTCTTCTTGAGGTGGGTAGGAAGACATAATAGGTGGAGGTGGTGGTGGAGGGAAGGGAGACATTGGTAAATTTAAATTCGATTCTAAATTTGATTTTGATATTCAGCCATTTGATTTTGAAATTGAGTTTGTTACGTGTTATAAGGAGATTGTTCCTGCATCCATTGTTGCACCATTGGAGGGAATTGTAGTTGCTGTGAATGAGCCTCCTTAAGAGTAGCTACTGCAAGGATGTCTTTTCTCATCCTTGGGCGCGCTCCTTTCCTATGTTCTCTGTGTGATCCAAGCACATCCTCTACTATCTTTTCTTCATTCATGAGATGTGTTGTCTGAGATGTGCCAGAACTAGAAGCAAAAACAGATGCAGTGGCAGCTTGGGTTTGTTGAGTATGCATCTGAAGCATTTCATTCTACACATTCCATTTAACAAAGTAAATTGCAATCCAACTCAATATTTCATAACTAAAATTTAATAACTTATTTGACTTACATATCTAGCCTCTGCAAAATCATTAACTCATCTGCCATTTGAATATTGATGACACTGAGGCCGGGTCTTGGGATTTCTCTATAGAGGGGATAAACTTGTGTTAGACTTGTGTTAGAATAAAACATATCATCAAGGAAAAATGTAACATAGTTTAACAAATTTTTATTTACTATCTTTTGATTTCTTAAATTAGCAAACGATTGTGTTTCATGATGACTTGGCTACTTCATGTTTGCTCTGTTTCTTCTATTTGTTGTCGACCTTTTCTATTACAAAGATGAATTATTAAAATTAGTAGGTTATATTGATATATGTGGTGATCATCAAAAATAGAGTTTATAACTTTAAACCTAATAAGCTTTGCAGCAGAAGCGATCACAAGTAGCATCCTAGTCTGCTTGTGTTTGTAAATTGTTGGGACATTGTTTCTTCACATTAACCACATTTTTGCGCGGGGGGGGGGGGGGGGGGGGGGGGGGGGGGGGGGGGGG
>CAMOHE010047079.1:0-11054 GCA_946598075.1 Artocarpus hirsutus
AGTGGTCGTATTACTCTTATTCAAAGGGCAGTAACTGGGAAGGGACTTCTAACATTGATAATATCTGATTTGATTCTAAAGATTCTGTTGCACATTGGATGCACAGAACTTTTCTTGTTTTCATGTCACCAAAATGATGAATTTCGTTTTATTCAAATAATATATATTTTTTTGTGTATTAACACTAATAGCTTCTGAATTTTAGGTTCCTTCTCATTTTACCTCGTAAACTTTAAAAATTACCACTTTATCTTAAACTTTAAAAATCACCACTTTACTCTCTGAACTTTCAAAACTTTTCACTTTGTCCTCTGATTTTTGAAAATCACCTTTGTGTTCTTGAACTTTCAAAACTTCTCATTTTGTTTCCTAAATTTTTGAGTTTTCATTCAAATAAATGGAATTTAGCATATGCAATTCGCACATGGGTCATCTATAAGAGCAAAAATAAGATTTTATCACTCTTAATTTTTTTTTTTTTTTTTTTTTCATTTAAACTCTCGTTTGACGCCTTTTTTTTTTTTAACTCTCATTTAGAAAGGCTTTGTTTGTACATTTTTTCTCATTTAACAATGCCAATATTTGAATTTTAATACTAAAGAAGATGAGTTATGCATTAAAGATGAGGAATATCGGCGAACAATATCGAGAAAAATATGTATATAAACCTTTTTTAGATGAAAGCTAATAAAAAAAGTTAAATGAAAGTGTAAACGTAAAACAAAGTCTGAGAGTGATAAAATTTCAGTTTTGTCCTTACTGATAACTCATGTGCGAATCACGTTGCTTAATTCTATCTATTTAAATAGAAAATCAAAAAATAGAAGACAAAATGAGGAGTTTTAAAATAAGAGCAAAATAGTGATTTTTAAAATTTAGGGGACAAAGTGAGAAGTTTTGAAAGTTTAGAAGGTAAAGTGATAATTTTTAAAGTTTAGGGAACAAAGTAAGGGAGACCTTAATGTTTAAGAGCCATTAGTGTTAATAGCCCTCACCTTTGTTTTTTTTTTTTTTTTTTTCTAATTTGCTTCGAGTTTTATTCAAATAATCTAGTTTATCATTTTCCCTTTATTTGTTTCTTGAGAATTGTTATCATGCTGCAGGGATAGACACTCTAATTTTATACTACAAAGAGTAATTAAATTGAAGAAGAAAAAACAAACAAGCAAGAAGACAAAAGATTTATAATAATTCACCTTTATAGGAGAGCTACGTCTTGTTTTAATGACTACAAAAATTCAAGGAAGAAAACCCTGGGGCAACCGAATTTTTGAGCGAGGTCCACAAAGCACATTTAATGAAATTTTGCTTTAGAGGCTCTACCTCCAACACCCTTGGGAAGGTGGCTTCTCGCTTCTAAACTCTGTCTTCTCAATCCATGTATTGTAACTGCGTCATAATAACACTTAAGCTCCATAAATTAAAATTTATTATTTTTATTTTGTAACATGTGTGATTCAAAATTGTTGAATTTATACTAATTTTTATATAAATAATTGTACCTTTAATAATTGTTGGGGTCCGACAGATTTGGTAGTTATGACGTGTAAGCTTAAGGTTGGTTGGTGGCAATTCCTACATGGCCGAAAGACTTGGTAATCTTATAGATGGCAAAAATGGTAGGACCATGATCTTGTGGGTGAGATCGATTATGACAAAAGAAGACTAAGAAGAATGGTGTTTAGTGCCCACTTTTCTAGCAAACAATCAAAATAAAGCTACGAACAAACTAGGACAACAACAATAAGCTACTAGAATAATTGTGCAACAAATTGTTCAACAAACTCACTATTTATGTGGCACGTGTTATTTCCCTTGAAAATCATAACATAACAAGTTTTTCCATGACTATTTTATAAATTGAGGGAAATAAATATTATATTTTAAAAATCAAGAGAGACATGTTGTTATAGGGCCATAGTTGAGCTGGAATTTTTTAAATTAATCTTTAAATTTACAATCATGCTCTCATATGTTTGCTCTTTGCTGAAATCAACTATAATATATAAGCGAACTGACATACTTATCCCCTCATCATTTAACATAATGAATGAAAATCAATTGATCGATTTTTTTTTTAAACTTTAGTATACACATATTCAATAAAAACTTGAATTTTTATTTCTTAAAATTTAAAAAATACCCTACTCAATTTTTTTCCTCAATCTCCACCCCTTCAATGGAACCCTAGCCATATATATATATATATATATATATATATATATATATATATATCCCTCCTCAAGATTGTCGCATTGGCATCGTTGTTCCTCATTGGGAGGAGGTTCTGCAACAACCACAACGATGGTGAGATCTTAGCTTGCAAAGATCAATGATGATGCTACGATTATAGTCTCGCGATAACACATGGTGACAAACAACGACTATGCCATTTCTTGGGATGAAGATCCCTATTTCATTGCCGAGAAAGAAGATTGCGACGCTTGACAAATACGGCCAAGGATTTTCTTAACGCTCCAAGAGATATAATGACTTTGCAATGATAAGCTTATAGATGACAGGGCTATGTAGATCGTCTCCCTCTAATGTCAGAAGGGGGTGGAGTTGTCAGACATGACAATGCGCGGATAGGTGCAAGGTGGTTAGATTTGATGGAGAGAGAGAGAGAAACCTAAAGGGAAAAAAGAGGGGGGAAATTTTTGGAAATGTCAACTTATTTTTATAAGTGCCACACATGTAATATAACACCGTCTTACGGATGTCACAAGAATCATTAACTTTCATTGTTATCTCTTAATTATTCAATAGAAAAACCCGAATATGTAAATATTATCTAATTATTTACCCAGGAATTTTCAGTTAATTTTTTTTCTAATTAAGTATATCCTCATACCAACATATGAAATAAATTTTACTTTACTTTTAAATAACTAGTTGATTTCTAGTTATAGATTACTAGGATTTCATATGATTGCATCTTTCAAATAGATTCAATATTTATTTACTTTGAATGGCTTTTCTCCTCGGTTAGCCCAATAGAATACCCAAGGTATTCGGCTAATTGATTATCTGCAGAAATAGTTGGTCTTAATGTAATAGTTATGAAATGTATAATCAAATCACACCACCTAAACTATTATAGACCAAAGTTTGTCATCCTAACAACATAATATCGAGTTCATGAGAGTAACAACAACGTAACAATTAAATAAGTCTCGTCATGTGTCACAACCCGCCTTTTTTGGGCCGTGATAAACCTTTCTCTTATTTACGTATAGAGGAAAAACTTAAGAAATTTTTTTTTAAAAAAAATATTTTACATATACTGATTTTAGCAACTTTTGAAATACAAACGTGTACATATATTTTCATACTTTACTCTCTCTTACAATACTATTTGCTAAATATAACGTTTCAAAATAACATAAAATATGTTACAGCGGAAACTAACTATGGCGGTATCCATACCCATTCTGCACATTGCTCATCTCCCCGCTAACTCAACTATGAAATTATTTAGACCTTCTTATCCGAATACCTGCAGCATAAAATACTTAATGAGCTTACGCCCAATAAGTCCCAATACAGCTCACATGCACATTCAATAAAATGCATAATCCGATTATGCTTTTGTATGAACATTCTTTATTCTTTTTATGTCTTATTTTTAACTAGGACCCAAGTGTTCATACCATTGCGCACATAGGTCTATGTGACACCAAGACCATATTATATCCTTAAACTCTTGTTGAGTTAGGAGTCGGTACGACACTCTTCTTACTTCGGTGATATATTTACTAGTCTAATTGTTATGGTTATCATACCATACATGAAGTGATAATCACACGTTATACACGAAACATAATTGCTCTTGTACGACATAATACTCACAGGTACATACTTTATATACACACAAGTACACAATAATATACACACAAGTATACAACGTAATATACACATAGACATTTATCTTGCATACCCATAGGTATACACCAATATACTTATAAGTATTCATATTATAGCATACATATAGGTATACACTTGGATATACACACAGGTATACATATCCATACATCATATTCTATACCTACAATTCCATATTGTAGGTGGGATGGGTACTTACTTGGTTCGGGTGCTAAATACTTTGACCTCAGTTCCTTGTTTCCTAGTCCCCTAAGATCTTGTTTGGCCAATTACAAAGCTATCAGCCAAGTTTAACTATTTTCTCTACATCTCAATACGAAACGATCATAAATTAATAAATCGAGTTGCATAATTATATATAACTCCACTAATCTAGGTTTTCTTACTTCTATCTAACTTTACCCTATCGTCTGTAACGAAGGGCGAAATTTTTTTTCTAATCATTCCTTTTTCCATTTGGGGGCGTTTTAGTACGATTCGGTTTACTTGAGGAAAAATAACGATTTTGCCTTCAGTGGGCTTCCTAACTTCTTGAGCTCGATTTTGCTATTTTAACAGAAATAGTTGCATTTCGATCTTGGAATGATACCCTAAGGTGTCGGGTCTCCTTATTTAACATCGATGCCCCATTTTATTGAAACTTTGCAATTTTTCCCCTCAATTGAAAATTTTGACAATTTTATCCTTGGGACTAAAATTAATCTCTTTAAACCAAAATTTTCTATTTTTCACAAGGATCAGTTTTGCCCAAAGTACCATATTCAAAATCCTTTAGAAAAATGACATTTTTGCCCTTTTAATTTTTTTTTTCAATTTTAACAAATTCTTATAAAATTAAAATCTCACAAATGGCTAAGATTTTCGATAAACTGTTCACATAGCCTAACAGTTTCATTAAAATCTACAATTTTTGTGTTTTAATTTTTTTGAAATTCTCACTGCTCAAGGGTGTTTTTAGGCATTTTTTAATTCTACCGAGAAAAAACTTTTTCTTGCAATTTAGTCCTTGGTTCATTTTTGTAAAAATCTGTTTTAAAACTGCCTTCCAGCCACTGTATAGGCAGATTCAATCTTTACCTACACCTTTTTCATCCCAAATACCATTTTTACAAAAACTAGCATTAAAATTACAAAATAGACTATTTTTCAAAAACTAACATTTTGCACATCCAACCATTGATTTCCATAATATCAACATGCCATAAATCATGTATCTGTGGAACTTAACCAAAAATTTGTTCAAATACCCACATACTTTTGAAAGAATAAAAATCAAAACAAAATTACACACACTTTAAGTTTAAGAAATTAAACTTACCCAAATTGAAAACTTTGTGCTTCTAGCCTTCGAAAGCTCATTTGAAACCTTTTTCCTAGGTATTTTTCATGCAAAAATAACATGAACCAATTTCTCTCTTAACCCAAGAAAAATCCTTTGAAAACTTGATAAAAAAGTTTAGGTTTTTACCTTAATCTTGGTAAAATTCCTTGAACTTTGCCTCTTAAGCTTAATTGGGGCCAATTTTGGATTTGAGAAAATTTTTGGGAAGGTTCTCTAATGGTGGCCTTGGGGTTGGAGGAAGAAGAAGTGAAATTTTTTTCGCTAAGTCTGCTTTTAATTCATGCTTATCCTTTAAGTGACTCACTAAGTAATCCTTTGGCTTACTGAGGTGTCTTAATGGGATTGGGCCACCTTTCATGGCACGGTGGCCTAATGAAATCCAATTAGGTGTCCACTTGGTGGGCTCCAAAAATTTACATTGTGTAATTTTTCATCATACAGTATTTTTCTTACACTGCCGTAGTGCAATCAGTGCAAAACATATCTTTAGACTGTATAAAATATTTTACTTATCTTTGGTTTATTTTTGGAGGCCAAACGTAACATTTTTTATGTCTGCGTTTTCATTTAGTAGTATACTTATACTGCCTCGGCCTCCTTTTTCCACTAGGTTAAGGTTTTAGTGGACTCTATATCTTATTATACCTTAATTATCCATCTGTTTATATCACAATTTTATAATTAATTGTGATATAAAATTTATTTTATGGATATTATTTACAAATTATTGAGTATTTAAACTCATAAAATCTATATTAACAATATCCAATATTGTATCACGTTAGTAGTGGAATTTCTAATTAATACTGTTTATTTATACATTAACACAACTTTTACAAAAATTACAATTTTAAGAATAAATTTATTAATTAAACCTAATTTAAATATTGTTGGGGTACAATTCGGTCCGGCCCAAATTGCCCATGAGCCTTGGTAGCCCAATAATGGAGATGATTGAACGAATCGAACGAGATCAGCCCAATCGAATCGGCTATTCGTTCGGTTCGTTTGGATCGATTACCTTTTTCGAAAGTTTTTCGTCTAAGATAATCCGCGCTCTTTTCAGGCCTTTGTTCGTCCAGATTGATCGTCTCGATTCGACGGTTAATAGCAAGTTCTGGCGGTTAAAATACATCAAGTCCTAGACCGAAACATGAGGAAGACATGATTTCTATAGTTAATCACCAATCGACACGTGTCCTACTATTACAGTTACTTACAAGGCACTACCCTACTCCGCCTAACGGTTGACAGCCATGATTCTTTCTCATGCTCTATATAAGGGGAAGGTTGCTTTGTTGTAAGAATACAAAAAAACAGACGTTGAAACTTTGCTAATTTATTTTCTCATTTCTTTGTAAACCTGTACTGATTGTTTTCATAGTGAACTACAATGGACGTAGCTCTTCATTAACAGAGTGAACCACTATAAATCTTGCGTGTTCTTTTATTTCTACATTGTTTTGTTTATTTCGTCCTAATCTTGCGCATATATTCAAGTGAACAGGTCCATTTAAGGTTGATTTGAGGGCCCAAGTTTCCAATAACTTAATTTGAAATTTTAGCATCTTCATCGTAGATCCACCGTCTACAAATATTAGATTTTATTAATAAATTTCCCTGGTTATTACATAATATGCGGAATTTTATTTAACCTAGCATTATTATTATTTAATTTCATAACGTGACTCCATGTTTTAACACCACATTCGTTGCACACACATCCGTCCGTCTGTCCTTCATCTATAGTTGTAGCCTTACCCTTATTTGCAACATGATATAACTTAAGTAAGCATTAAACTTAGTAAGTACATATGAGATCTCACAAAACGTTTGTCATGATAACTTTAAAAGTCATTGATCTTTGACATAATCATTATAATACATAAAGTACACTTCGTAAGAATATATCTTTTCTTTTTTCCTTTTTCATATTAAAATTATTCATTTTATCTTTTAGAGTCTTGATGTTGCACCATTAGTATTAACATTGTTATGGCGCAGCGTCACAAGCTAATCCTAAACCAAGCATAACAAGTTCACCTTGAGAGACAATCCATCTTGAGGACTGACATCATCATTGGATATGCAATACTTTAATTATGTGATACATATATATTTTTGAGAAACCTTCTTGTGCATCATAAAACAAATATTGAAAACATTCATAAAAAGATACTCCTTAAAAATCATCGTAAAAAGCTTTCACAGAGACATGCACATTTATAATCATTAATATCATATAACATTTCTTAGAAACTTTTTACAATTCTTTATCATTTTATAGGTAAGAATGTACTTATTTAGTTTGTGACAAATTACTTAACTTGTTGCAAGTGGATGGTTTTTTCTATTTCCAATTATTTAAGTGCCTCAAAGGTTTTTAACATTATAACATGGTGATAAAAGAAATATTCTTAGTATAAGAACATACCCTAAACATTACATACATTATCTTGGCAATAATCAATACTGTGTTTAATCATGTAGAAAAACTAATATAAATAACATACCCTAGATAGGTTCACAGTTTCACCAAGATAGTTAGCACTTCATGATTTTTATAAACTTCTATAAAATTCTAATAGCTCTGAAATTTTTGTATAATATTTATAACATCCATAAATATTTACATATTTAATTTTATCATGTTTGGATCAATATGAGTATTTATTTTATATTTAACAAATTACAAAATTACTGCTGGAAGCATACTACATGTAGTAAGCAATAAATAAATTTTGTAAATTGATACAAAATTCTAATGGCTTTGAACTTTTAGAAAGATACATTGGCCACATTTGGTTTCATTCTTAGAATTTTCGGAAATGTTTTCTAATGTTTTTTGAGGCAACAATTTTAAAAACACTCTCAACACAATTCTTAAAAAAATTTTATTTTTTAAAATAAAATATTTTCACATACGTTGAAAACAATACCAAACGGCCTCATTATATCCAAACATATAACCAGATTTAATTTTATCACATTTGAGCTACTATAAAACAATTTTTTACATTTCAAAAATTATAAAATAAACTGTTATTGGAAATAACTTACAGCAGTCACCGATTAAAAAATTATCTAAAATCACAAAAAAATTTAATTGACCTGAAATTTTAGCATAATATTCCTAACATTCATATATAGTTCCATAATTTTATACTTATTGACTTTTTATTAAATTTATTTTAAAAATAAATAAAAGATAAAATTATTAGACTAATGATGTAGGGTCGGTCCTATAGGCTGGGCTCAACGAAGTCCTTCAAGTGCAAGGGTTGGGCCTCAGGTTTTCCGCTGAACCACTAAAAACGTGGGCGAATAAACACCCAAAAGGACATGCAAAAAATTTTGACGCATTAAGTTGAGACGGCAATTGCCTTTTCCTTTCTCATCACCCTTCTGCTGTTATGTTAGAAGAAAATTTTGGCGCATTAGGTTGAGACGGCGATTGTCTTTTCCTTTGTCATCACCCTTCTGCTGACGGCGGGTGTCTTTTCCTCTCTCATCACCCTTCTGCTGTGGGGTTATAGCGTCGCGCTCTCTCTCTCTTAATTTCAGATTTTTGCAGCCCTCGTCTCAGCATCCGCGTTGAGGTCACGTGTTCAGAGAATTTTCTGGAAGAGACGAGAAGAGAGAAGGACTGAAAATGGCGGACGATATTCTGTATTTCAAGCTCAACACTGGCGCCAAGATACCCTCGGTTGGGTTGGGGACATGGCAGACTAGTCCGGGTTTAGTCGCCGACGCTGTCAGTGCCGCCATTAAGGTCTCTCTCGCTCTCTTCTCTTCTGGTTCAAGAGCTAAGTACTGTTATATCAAAGATTGTTGCCATTGTAGTTGTTATTATCATGATATTTGCTTGGATATTGCTAAAGTCATTTGGAATCTAAAACGCGTAGATTTCCTCATTTTGTCGCCAGTTTTTTTTTTGTTTTTTTTGGTGATGCTTTTGTTACATGATTTTGCTCTTGTTTATGGTAATGGATTGAACTAGGCCCCGTTTGGTTTATGGGTGAATTGTGGTGATTTGAACTTTTTGTTTTGAATTGTAAAATTTGAACTGTGTGGTTGATATTGTGATAGTAATCACAAACGTGAATCAATGTTCTCTTTCTTACTATTTCTCTACGGTAGGAAGTGCATTGTGGCTTCGATTTTAATTTTGATCTAAGAATAAATGCTGTTCGCTTCTTTTTGAGCGGTTCTGATGGATTAATCAACTTCTAAGGCTGATCACCGGCAATTATGCGTTGGAGTTTTGCATAAAAATAACTTTTCTTTGGGGTCATTCGCAGGTTGGATATCGCCATATTGATTGTGCTCAAGTTTATGGTAATGAGGAAGAGGTAAAATGAACATAATCTTGTGAGATCGATTTTCTTAGTCTTGTAATTTTGCATACACATTAAGCTTTGTTCTTGTTTTCGTTTTTGTGCTCAGGAATTAAAATTGCTTTGATACAGTGATTTTTTTATTGTTTAAGTCCTTGTATTTGTTCTATTGAATTTTATTTGTTTCTTCCAATTCTAGTACTCTTATTTTCTGAAATCTATTCTCCTCCTTTTTTTTGGGATGAAATCATGAATAGAAAATAACGTGAGAGAAGATTTAGGTTGTTGTTGTCTTTTCATGATGATTGGTAAAATCAGAAGGAAGTGATAATATGTGATGTCATGTATTTCTCGTTGGAAGCAATTATAGATGTTTATTTTCTCTGTTGGGATGGTGTCTTATTTATTGTTTGTGGTTCCTCGTGTGTGCCTGTATGTGCATCTTTGGAATGTTCATTATTTCAACATCACTTATAAAACTTATGCTCGTTAGATGGAAATGTGCCTTCTGTCAAGGGGTGGGGCTGGTAAATTTGTTTGGTTTTCAGATGCTGCTGGATACTCTTTATGTTTTTATGTCAATTACAAAAAACAACGCTTCGTTCCTTGGTGGGGGAGGGGGGGATAGGAAAAAAAGAAACAGAAATTTGTTATTATAAAGAAAATAAATTTGAAAGCAAAAATAAAGACAATCATGAAGAAACAGCAAATCATTTGTTCCTCCACTGCCCGTTTCATCAGCAGATTTGGTTCCTGTTCTTAAAAGAATTTGACTTTGTTTGGGTCGTTCCCAGGGACTGCAAGGATAAATTTCTTCTCATTTCTCCTCCGATTAGTTTCAGTTCTAAAGGAAAAATCCTTTGGAAAAAAATGCCTTCCTAGTCTTTGGGGTATTTGGCTGGAAAGGAGCAATAGGATTTTTGATGATCATAAGAAAGATAGTTTGGTTTTATGGGATAAAATAAAATTTTGGATTTCTTTGTGGGTATTTAGGGACAAAGAGTTCGGTAGTCCAATTTTTTAAGAGTTAGTTAGGAGTTGGGTTCTTTTTTTGTAGCTTCTCCTTTTTTGTCTTTTGAGGACATCTTTTTCTCTTTCCTTTCTACCCTTTTTCTATTCTAATACATTCAGTTTCTTGTTTCAAAAAAAAAAAAAAAAAAAGCAAAAATAAAGAAAAGCAGAATTGATGTAGTTATCATATTCCTTTTTGTCTGACTCTTGCAAATATTTGACTGGTGCCTCGTTCCTTTTAATGTTTAGATTGGGTTTGATATCTTCTAATAACATAATGTTATCTTATACTCTCCTCTAGTTAATTGACATATTTAAGTTTGACAGGTTTTAAAGGTTGTCTCATCTACATTTTATTTTTTCTAGGTTGGTATTGCTCTAAAGAAGCTATTTGAAGATGGTGTGGTGAAGCGTGAGGATTTGTTCATAACCTCTAAACTATGGTTTGTTTTCAATTTCACAATCGAATACCTATAAGC
>CAMOHE010047079.1:11074-80577 GCA_946598075.1 Artocarpus hirsutus
GTCATGCAGCCTCTCGACTTAAAAGAAGCACAACATCAAGAATCACAGCAAATCGTTCCTTTTTTTCTTTTGAAAAGAAGCTAATCACTATTCTTGAATAATCGCCGTTGTGAAGAATGTGCAGTTTGTGATAATTGGAAATCCTTTTTTTTTTTTTTGGCTAGAAAAGAAATCCCTTGTAATTGTCATGTAGCATTATGGTTTTTACCATAGCAGCTTAACTGGTAAACTGGTTTTTTGATTTGCAGGCAAGACTCCTCAGAGGGACCTCATTCGTTCACGATACTTATGGTCCATATCAAACCCTCGAGGATTTATGGGACGGTGACATCTGAGTGGTTACATCAGCCTCATTTCAAGGGGGAAAAGGGACCGGAACTGTAGATGCTAGTGGATCATTCATCTATTTCTGAAGATTATCATAAAACATTGGTGTAAGAGACTGGAATAATCAGGCCTGTGATTTGCTCCGATAAGGTCTGGGGTTTGAACCTCGTCGTGGGCACCTATATGATAAAAATTTTAGTTTCTTGCCTTTCAAAAATTGTAGAGTCTGGCAGAAGGAAAATTTTCCCAAAAAAAAAAAAAACCATTGGTGTGAGAAACTCTTATTTTCCTATTAAGGGAATTAGGATTCATTTGTCTAGTAATATGCTCGTAAAGCATTGGTATACAAGACTTAGGTATTTTCTTGTTAAGAAATAGGATTTCGATCTGGTTTCGGTTTACCAAAAAGCATTGATTTGATTAAAGTTTGGTGGCAAAATTATTTGCTTTTATTGCTTATTAGTTGTGGTTGGTGGTTCGAAGTCGGTCAACAATTCTCGTTGTCTTTCTTCATTGATAAAAATTCTGACGATAAAATGTCATATTGTCAGATTTTTTAACATGGACCCTTTAATGTCGTTAGAACAAGTTATTTAGATATGAAAGTTGACATGTTTCAAGCATAGAAACATTGGGGATTTTTGTTTGTCGTTTGGAAGAAGAGTTGTGGTTAGAAACATGTTTCAATGGGAGAAGACATTTTCAAGTGCCAGTGTCTAGTCTCAAGGGAAGGAAAAGAAAAAAGATAAATCTCATCTATAAATTCAGATGGTAGTGAATCATAATCCTAATACGATTTGGGTTAGCATGTTTGGGAGTAGGGAATGGACCCTTGGTTTAATAAAATGGAATTAGGATAGAGGACTATGAATAGGAATGCGATGAAATGAAAATAGAAATTGATTGTATAAATTTTGTTGTTTGCGTGAATATCAGAGTCAATATTGAAATCACATGTTTGGTAAGTAACCCGAATGGAGTAAAATAATAATAATAATAATAACGGCAATTTGACAAAAATGCTCCCTCCTTAATCTTTAATGACATTTTAAAACTAAATCAACAAGTTCTTAGAGTTTTTTTTTTTTTTTTTTTTTTTTTGTTGTAAATATTCTAAAGTGGTTATTTTATTTAATTTACAACTAATATTTAAGTAGTTACTCTCTATTATACCCCATAATAACAAAGAGGGTAAATTTTTTTTCAAACTTCTATAGTAATTTTTTCACGTTGCCCCTAGAATTTGAAAAGTGGCATTCAAAGCCCTCAAACTTTAAAAGTTAGCATCAATGCTCCCTCTATTACTTTTGTCTATTTAAAGCCGGCGTGGCATTACCTTAAAGTTTAAAGAATAAAAACTTATTATTTTCAACATTTTAAATCCATTGTTCAAACAACTCAAACAAAAAAATTCAAACTATTATGTTTAGAACCAATATACAAAACGAACCCAACTTATTCATTTCAATTCCTATTGAAACAATTCTTCTTCCCATGATTTCAAAATGAATATAAGAACAAATTCTTTCCATATTGCTCATGAAAAATTTTCATATACAGTAAGATTTTTTAAAATTTGTTGGAAAACCCTAATCCAATGCAAACACCAATTTGAAACTGAAAATCTCAATTCAAAGTACTCAATCCTATTCAAATCAATTTTATAAAATGAGAACATCAGCCTTGAAAAAAAATGAGAATGCCACGTAATAATTATTTACCACCTTACATAGAAACGACAATTGCCGCACTTCAAATGGATAAACAACGTATTCTTTTTTAAGAGCATTTCTCAAGTTGTCTCGTATAAAAATAAATTACATTATTGTATCCCAAACGATTGCTTTTTATATAATGCATCTTGATCTTTAAGAATATTGACAATTAAGGTCCAATAGCTAACGAATATTAATGCTTCGTTTGTTAAGAAGGAAAGCGAATAAGAGGGAAGAGAAAACTATGAAGGAAAAAAAATTGTAGGGAAAGAAAAGATTTTGATTTTCCTTTTATTAGTTTAGTATGTGAAGATGAAAAGAAATGATTTTATCTTCTTTTGTTTGGTATTGTAAGAAAAACCAAAGGAACAAAAAAACTACTACTAATATAATTACCATTTTTTTCAAATATTATTTAGCTATTTCCCTAATTTGGTGCCTAAATTTTTTGTTGGAATTTTGATAGAAAAGAAAGATAAATTGGTAATGTCAATTTTTTTCTTCACAAAATCCATTCATATTTAAAGAAATCAAATTTTGTGGGACTCACATGCCATTTCTTTCACCCATTTTTCCTTTTCATTCTAATTTCATTTCTATTAAACACCCCATCATATTAATTTCTATCCCAAAATCCTTATAATGTTTTTTTCCCTCCGCTTTTCACTCATACCAATCAGAGCATAAAAGGCATTGATGGTTTTTGTTAAGAAAAAAATTGAAGCCTAACCAATGGAAAAAAGTAATAAACGGAATTAAAATGGCTATTTAACCTTAATTACTAATAACTTTAAAATTTAAGGTATATCTAGCTAAGATTAAGAATTTAGTGTACATTATTGAAAAAAAATGAATAATTCAGGATGCAAAAAGCAATTTGCTCCACCTATAAAGTAGACGTTCAAGCAAAAGCCCTTTCTTTTCTTTTGGTCTTAAACCCTAAACCCTGAGTTTGACTCTTCCAAAAACCTAAACCCTTCCCCTTAAGCGCTTAGGCTTTTTATTTCATTTCTCTGGCTTCATTGACGACAGTGGGTTTGTACTCTGTACTCTGAAAGGCTTCCTCTTTTGTACTTCTCCTCGCAATCCGCATCGTCGGAGCTTCAAGAACCTTCCACGGTGCGTTCTCTGCTGCCGCCGCCACACTCCAAAAGGGCAATCCCAGCCGCGATCTTACCCATGAAAACTTCGTTCCATTTCTGCCTCTCTTTCGAGTCTTTTGGCAGGCGTAGCACCGACGAGAATCTCGTCTGCATCATTGAATCCGAGATCGAGTGCGCCGAGGAAACTGAGGATCACAATACTGTCAGTTTCTAATCCCGTTTCTCTATAATTTATTTTGTTTATCTCTGTTTATGCGATTAATTTGGTTAACTCTCAAATTACATTTTCTATTTTGTGACAAATTACTTAACTTTTTGCAAGTGGATGGTTTTTTCTACTTCCAACGACTTAAGTACCTCAAAGGTCTTTAACATTATAACATGGTAACAAAAGAAATATTCTTAGTATAAGAACATACCCTAAACATTACATACATTATCCTGGCAACAATCAATACAGTGTTTATGTAACGACCAGGAAAAAATCCAAAAATTAATAAACACGATTAATAAGGGATTTTTTTTTTCCAAAATTACTTGGTTAAGTACTTGAAATTTTATGATAATGCATTAAAATAGTTATTTTTAAAGTGCTAAACTAAAAATTTATGATTCATTAATTTCATGTATGAGCCATAGTGGTGGCAATTATAAGAATTTCAATTTAAAATATTTAAATTGAGATTATGTGATAAAAGTGGAATTTTCCAACTGACCATAATTTTGTGAAAATTCCTGTATGATATCAGTTCAGTAAGAGTATAGTTATATGTACCAGAATTTTTAGTTTACGAATTAAGAATTTGATCGACCTGACCACGACACAGTGTAGACTTTAAAGACTAATTAAAGTGTCTTTAAATATGTAAATGCAGAAAAAAAGGACAAAAATTAGCTCTTTCTCTTTCTACTTTCTCTCTCTATATTTTCTCTCTCTTCTTAAATCTTGGTCAAGATTTCGACGTCCGTTTTCAACACCTCCTACACCAACGAAAATCTCTTGACGAGCTGAGTCCAAAGGTGTGCCGTATCACCTAAAACGTTGCCGAAGTAAGCCACACGCACCACCCTAAGTGGCAGAGAAACCTAAATTTTTTGATAAGATATTTTCGCCGTCTGACGTTCGATCGACGTGATTCTTGTTCCTACACGACCACCACGACGAGAGGAACAAAATCCACCCATGGTTGCACATCAAAAATCGTCGAATTGCTCTGCCCATCAACCATCGTTGTCGCTGCCGTTCCATCATCGATTTCAAAAACTCCCACGATGGTGATTGACACGTCCCAGCCCACAATGATCAGAGGATCAAGGGGAATAAAACCCCTCAATCAATTGCACCAGAGGAACCCGATTCGTCAGAGAACGACCAACACTGTCATAGGCCATCGCGAGTCCTTCAATTCCTGTCAATTTTGACAACGTTGAAGGGCGGCAATGGAGAGGAAACACTCAGAAGGATATGAGGAGAAAAGCCCACAAGCCAATTTCTGGTTTCCACTGCCAGAGAATCAAGATCGAAGCTCATCCATTTCTACCAACGTTGTACCTCATGATCTGCTATGTTAGAGGTGAAATTGACACCGCCATTGACTCAGAAGGGTCAAATTAGGGGGGATAGGCCCGAGCTCAGCTGCCAACGGAGTCCGGTCAATGCCGATCAAAGTCGGTCAATGGTTGGTCAACGATCGATCAAGGGTAACTTTGGGATTTTATGATTTGGACCTCCAATCGACGATCCGAGGCAACCTTCCGACTCGTTTCAATGCTCTGAACGCGATGATGACCTTCGTTCGAGCTAATTTCACTCCGTTGAAAATTGTCTGGTACCAAATACACGTGGATCAAGACGACTCAAACTGCAGTAACAGAGTTTAAATGACATGTCCAGCAACGTATGATATCCAGGAAGCATTCCTAGCCATTTATGGTAGCTCGAGGTGCACTGTAGAGGATGCTTCATAGACTATAGATACAGCGAGATACGACTAGACCCGCTTAGTTCGGAGTCCAGTAAGAAGGAATCTCGCCTATAGTATGAATAGTTTTAAAATAAAATGTTTTAAATGTTTTCATAAAAAAGTTATGAAAATGCATGAATGGTGAATTGTTACACTGTATATGTTATGATTTTTATGTTATGATAATTTGAATTATTATGTTACGATGTGTCATGTCATGCTTTGGTATGATCATGTAAAGTGATGAATGTAGTATGGATTTGCAACATATATGCAATAATTATGTTTAAAGTTTGTTTGCATTTTATGAATGCATAAAGTTTTACGGCTTAAGTTATAAGTTTAAAATTGCATTTGTTATGCAATAAGTTTTAGAGTAAAAGTTATGATTTGCAATTGAGTTTGCATATATTGTGATAGCATTTAATATGCTTACTAAGGTTAAAAAGAAGGTAAAACAAAGATAAAAAGGAAATATCGTACCTAAAACAAAGGTAAAACAAACTTTATGCCATGTCATGTTTTGGTATGATCATGTAAAGTGATGAATGCAGTATGGATTTGCAATATATTTGCAATAATTATGTTTAAAGTTTTTTTGCATTTTATTAATGTATAAAGTTTTACGGCTTAAGTTATAAGTTTAAAATTGCATTTGTTATGCAATAAGTTTTAGAGTACAAGTTATAATTTGTAATTGAGTTTGCATATATTGTGATAGCATTTAATATGCTCACTAAGGTTAAAAAGAAGGTAAAACAAAGATAAAAAGGAAATGTCATACCAACCTTCTTGTTATGAGGTGCTAAAAGTAAAGTTAAAGTTGTGACCTCCAATATGTGAAGTACACAAACAAAGTTAAAGTAAGACCTCGGTGTTCGATGGTCTTAAGTCTTCCACAAGAAAAGCATTATGTTAAAGATCTCATGATTAGCGAAGCTGGTATGAATACTACAGTTTACAAGATAAGAAAAGTTAAGGAACAAAGATAAGAGTTAAAGTAAGGAATGAATGACTATAGGATGTTCATAATTAAGCATAAAATAAGTTGATAAGACATCATAAAATATTCATGCATATATTTATTAAAATGATTTTTATTATGTTTTGCGATACTGATTTCCTACTTATTGAGCGAAAGCTCATTTAAGTATGTTCATGTTGTAAGTAAGAAAATCTGTCAGCGACATTTGTTGGACGGTGGTAAGCGGCAGACGAATGATAGAGATGGGTATGGATACCATTACGCAGTTTGTAATATTTTCGCATTATGAGTTTACGAATTTATGTCTGTTTCTGTTTTACATTAATGTTTATGAAAAACATTTTTATGTTTTCAAGGAAAGGTTTGTTAAGAACGTTTTATCAAAAAATGTATTAGAAATGTTTAATGAAAAACGTTTACAACAAATGTTTTAAAAGAAAGAACTTTATGAATATGTTTTACGAATATATTAATACGAAAGGTTAGACGGTTATGCTTTGAGAAATTATTATGATGGTTTTAAGGAAGTTTTAAAAAGCATTTAGTATGATTTTATTCCATCATTTGATTTAAAATTCTTTTGAAATAGTTTTATTTCTATAAAGAAATGTTTTAAAAAAAAGAGGTTTTCAAAATAATTATTCTTATGTTCAAAAGAAATGTTTCAAGAAAATTATTATAATTTGTTTTAAGAAAATTGATGTTGTAAAGTATGCAAAGGATTAAATTTTGAAAATTATGATTTCGTTCAGAATGATTACAATTACGTTGTTACTACTTTTAAGAAATTGATATTATTATGTTAGGTTTTTGAAAGTAAGTTTTGAAAAATAGTCATTATTTCCTTTATGGAATTAAGTTTTGATAAAGGATTTTTATTTCTTTAAAGGTTATATGTTAAGACTCCATTTGAGGAAAAAAATTTGTTTCCGTATTTTTCTTACTAAGTAAGATTACTATTTACAAAATGAAGTTTAAGAAAGTCAAATGACTGTCCAAAAAGGTGGATCGTCACAGTTTAATCTTGTAGAAGAACTAATACAAATAACATACCCTAGATAGGTTCACAATTTCACCAAGACAGTCAACACTTCATGATTTTTATAAACTCATATAAAATTCTAATAGCTCTGAAATTTTTGTACAACATTTATAACATCCATAAATATTTACATATTTAATTTTATCATGTTTGGATCAATGTGAGTATTTATTTTATATTTTACAAATTACAAAATTACTATTGGAAGCATACTACATGCAGTAAGCAATAAATGAATTTCGTAAATTGATACAAAATTCTAATGGCTTTGAACTTTTAGAAAGATACATTGGCCCGTTTGGTTTAGTTCTTAGAGTTTTTAGAAATTTTTTCGCATGTTTTTTGAGGTAAAAATTTTAAAAACACTCTCAGCACAATACTTAAAAAATTTTTATTTTTTAAAATAAAATTTTTTTCACTTATTTTAAAAACAATACCAAACAACCTTATTATATCCTAACATATCACCAGATTTACTTTTATCACATTTGAGCTACTATAAACATTTTTTTACATTTAAGAAATCATAAATGAACTGTTATTGGGAATAACCAACGGGCAGTCAGTAATTAAAAAATTTTATAAAATCACAAAAAATTTTAATTGACCTAAAATTTTAACATAATGTTCCTAACATCCATTTATAGTTTCATAATTTTATACTTATTGACTTTTTATTAAATTTATTTTAAAAATAAATAAAAAATAAAATTATAAGACTAATTATGTAGGTCCTATAGGCTGGGCCCAATGACGTCCTTCAAGTCCAAGGGTTGGGCCTCAGGTTTTCCGCTCAACCTGTAAACACGCGGGCTAATAAACACCGAAAGGACATGCAAAAAATTTTGACGCATTAAGTTGAGACGGCAATTGCCTTTCCCTTTCTCATCACCCTTCTGCTGTTATGTTAGAAGAATATTTTGGCGCATTAGGTTGAGACGGCGATTGTCTTTTCCTTTGTCATCACCCTTCTGCTGACGGCGGGTGTCTTTTCCTCTCTCATCACCCTTCTGCTGTGGGGTAATAGCGTCGCGCTCTCTCTCTCTTAATTTCAGATTTTTGCAGCTCTCGTCTCAGCATCCGCGTTGAGATCACGTGTTCAGAGAATTTTCTGGAGGAGGCGAGAAGAGAGAAGGACTGAAAATGGCGGACGATATTCTGTATTTCGAGCTCAACACTGGCGCCAAGATACCCTCGGTTGCGTTAGGGACATGGCAGACTAGTCCGGGTATAGTCGCCGACGCTGTTAGTGCCGCCATTAAGGTCTCTCTCCCTCTCTTTTCTTCTGGTTCAAGAGCTAAGTACTGTTATATCAAATATTGTTGCCATTGTAGTTGTTATTATTATGATTTTTGCTTGGATATTGGTAAAGTCATTTGGAATCTAAAACGCGTAGATTTCCTCATTTTGTCGTCAGTTTTTTTTTTTTTTTTGGTGATGCTTTTGTTGCATTATTTTGCTCTTATTTATGGTAATGGATTCGTTTGGTTTATGGGTGAATTGTGGTGATTTGAACTTTCTGTTTTGAATTGTAAAATTTGAACTGTGTGGTTGATATTGTGATAGTAATCACAAACGTGAATCAATGTTCTCTTTCTTACTATTTCTCTACGGTAGGAAGTGCATTTAGGCTTCGATTTTAATTTTGATCTAAGAATAAATTCTGTTCGCTTCTTTTTGAGCGGTTTTGATGGATTAATCTACTTCTAAGGCTGATCATCGGCAATTAAGCATTGGAGTTTTGTATGAAAATAACTTTTTTTTGGGGTCATTGGCAGGTTGGATATCGCCATATTGATTGTGCTCAAGTTTATGGTAATGAGGAAGAGGTAAAATGAACATAATCTTGTGAGATCGATTTTCTTGATCTTGTAATTTTGCATACACATTAAGCTTTGTTCTTGTTTTCGTTTATGTGCTCAGGAATTAAAATTGCTTTGATACAGTGATCTTTTTATTGTTTAAGTCAGTGTATTTTTTCCATTGAATTTTATTTGTTTCTTCCAATTCTAGTACTCTTATTTTCTGAAATCTATTCTCCTCCATTTTTTTTGGATGAAATCATGAATAGAAGATAACGTGAGAGAAGATTTAGGTTGTTGTTGTCTTTTCATGATGATTAGTAAAATCAGAAAGAAGTGATAATATGTGATATCATGTATTTTGCGTTGGAGGCAATTATAGATGTTTATTTTCTCAGTTGCGATGGTGTCTTATTTATTGTCTGTGGTTCCTCGTGTGTGCGTGTATGTGCATCTTCGGAATGTTCATTATTTCAACATCACTTATAAAACTTACGCTCGTTAGATGGAAATGTGTCTTCTGTCAAGGGGTGGGGCTGGTAAATTTGTTTGGATTTCAGATGCTGCTGGATACTCTTTATGTTTTTGTGTCAATTACAGAAAACAACGCTTCGTTCCTTGGTGGGGGAAGGGGGGATAGGAAAAAAAGAAACAGAAATTTGTTATTTTAAAGAAAATAAAATTGAAAGCAAAAATAAAGACAACCATGAAGAAACAGCAAATCATTTGTTCCTCCACTGCCCGTTTCATCGGCAGATTTGGTTCCTGTTCTTAAAAGAATTTGACTTTGTTTGGGTCGTTCCCAGGGACTGCGAGGATAAATTTCTTCTCATATCTCCTCCGATTAGTTTCAGTTCTAAAGGAAAAATCCTTTGTAAAAAAATGCCTTCCTAGTCTTTAGGGTATTTGGCTGGAAAGGAGCAATAGGATTTTTGATGATCATAAGGAAGATACTTCGTTTTATGGGATAAAATAAAATTTTGGATTTCTTTGTGGGTATTTAGGGACAAAGAGTTCGGTAGTCCAATTTTTTAAGAGTTAGGAGTTGGGTTCTTTCTTTGTAGCTTCTCCTTTTTTGTCTTTTGAGGACATCTTTTTCTCTTTTCTTTCTACCCTTTTTCTATTCTAATGCATTCAGTTTCTTGTTTCAAAAAAAAAAAGGCA
Organism: Artocarpus hirsutus; assembly: GCA_946598075.1. Taxonomy (NCBI): domain Eukaryota; kingdom Viridiplantae; phylum Streptophyta; class Magnoliopsida; order Rosales; family Moraceae; genus Artocarpus; species Artocarpus hirsutus. The sequence continues at coordinate 21,177 of CAMOHE010047079.1, forward strand.
AAAATAAAGAAAATCAGAATTGATGTAGTTATCATATTCCTTTTTGTCTGACTCTTGCAAATATTTGACTGGTGCCTCGTTCCTTTTAATGTTTGGATTAGGTTTGATATCTTCTAATAACATAATATTATCTTATACTCTCCTCTAGTTAATCGACATATTTAAGTTTTGACAGGTTTTAAAGGTTATCTCATCTACATTTTATGTTTTCTAGGTTGGTATTGCTCTAAAGAAGCTATTTGAAGATGGTGTGGTGAAGCGTGAGGATTTGTTCATAACCTCTAAACTATGGTTTGTTTTCAATTTCACAACCGAATACCTATAAGCCAATACAAAATACTAAATGTGGCTCTTATGTTGTGTGCCTTGACCATGCACATGTAAATTATGCATGTACGTATCCATATACATGCACTGTTTATACATTTATATATATTAGTTTAAGTGGCCAGTTTTTGTAGTATTTTTCCATTATTTTGGACTTTGAAAGACTAAGAGTAAAAAACCACCTGAAGAGATGGGATTGAGAATTGAGCATGATTTGGGCAGTAACTAAAATCATAAAGGAACGAAATTTGTGATCTTATTCCTGGAGAAAAAAATCCAAACCATGAACAAACTCAGCTATGAGTGCATAAATGTAAACATCGCCTCTTATTTTTGGTGTCTGACGTCAAACATGTCCCTAGGGACTTTTATAGCCTATGCATCTAAAAAGCAAGATGGTCCACAGGAATACTGATCATGCACCAGAAGATGTACCAAAGGCATTGGAAAGAACTTTGCGAGACTTGCAGCTTGATTATGTTGACTTGTACCTCGTATGTATCGCCTTCAAACATATCTCTAAGTTGCAGTTTGATTGTGTTGACTTGTATCTCTTCTGCGTTACTTTCGAAGTTATTTTGAAGTAGTTTCTCGTAAATTTTGGTACAATAGTATGGATTGAGCAATTACCTTAATAGAAGTCCAGACCGAGAAAATTGTGTCTAGATTCTGGTCAAGGAACCTTCTGTATTTGAAATATTTATTTAGAGAAGACGCTCCAAATATGCTCATCCTTTTGGGTTTTGAATTTTCTAAGGAAGTTGAGAGTTTCAGACATGATTATGTCCTATCAATCTGGAAACTTGACTTGTGTTAGATATATGTTTCCTAGTCAGATTTTAGATCACCACTGTCAGCTTTTTTATTAAATGTTACTACACTAGTGACGAATTTAACACTGACCAATTGAACCTGCATAATTTTGAAGATCCACTGGCCAGTGAAGATGAAAAAGGGATCAGTAGGCTTCAAGCCTGAAAACCTTGATCAGCTAGATATACCAGGCACCTGGAGAGCAATGGAAGCGCTTTATGATGCAGGGAAGGCTCGAGCTATTGGTGTAAGCAACTTTTCCACAAAGAAGCTGGGAGATTTGCTGGAGGTGGCACGTGTTCCTCCTGCTGTTAACCAGGTGGAATGTCATCCTTCCTGGAAGCAGGCCAAACTCCATGAACTGTGCAAATCCAAGGGAGTTCACCTATCTGTGAGTGTGCCTCCATTGAATCACTTTTCTTTTTGTTGCCTTTTTTCTTTTTGTTGAACCCTATAATCTTTGGAAGACAAGAAACTATGACTTTTTGTGTGCACGCGTGTTGGGTTCTTCATGTTTTGTCAATCTTTTTTAGTGGATTTACCCAGTCAGCATTTCAAAGGGGTTCTCTATGCATCACTTTGTAAATTTTGAACATTATCTTGAGATAGGCGGGACGTTTATTTGAAGTATAATAATTGCATGTCTGTTTCAGGGATATTCACCACTTGGTTCTCCTGGCACTACGTGGATCAAAAGTGATGTCCTTCAGAATCCAATTGTCAATATGGTGGCAGAGAAATTAGGGAAAACCCCTGCACAGGTTGCTCTTCGTTGGGGCCTGCAAATGGGTCATAGTGTTCTTCCTAAGAGCACAAACGAATCAAGAATCAAAGAGAATTTCGATGTTTTCGGTTGGGCTATACCTGAGGACTTGTTTGCAAAATTTGGTGAAATTGAGCAGGCAAGTGTTCATTGAATACCCTTAGTTTTCGACTTCTTTTTCTGGGTATGTGTTATCACCAATGAAGTCATGCAGCCTCTCGACTTAAAAGAAGCACAACATCAAGAATCACAGAAAATCATTCCTTTTTTTCTTTTGAAAAGAAGCTAATCACTATTCTTGAATAATCGCTGTTGTGAAGAATGTGCAGTTTGTGGTAATCGGAAATCCTTTTTTTTTTTTTTTGGCTAGAAAAGCAATCCCTTGTAATTGTCATATAGCATTATGGTTTTTACCATAGCAGCTTAACTGGTAAATTGGTATTTTGATTTGCAGGCAAGACTCCTCAGAGGGACCTTATTCGTTCACGATACATATGGTCCATATCAAACCCTTGAGGATTTATGGGACGGTGATGTCTGAGTGGTTACATCAGCCTCATTTCAAGGGGGAAAAGGGACCGGAACTGTAGACGCTACTGGATCATTCATCTATTTCTGAAGATTATCATAAAACATTGGTGTAAGAGACTGGAATAATCAGGCCTCAGGCCTGTGATTTGCTCCCATAAGGTATGGGGTTCGAACCTCGTCGTGGGCACTTATATGACAAATTTTAGTTTCTTGCCTTTTAAAAATTATAGGGTATGGCGGAAGGAAAATTTCTCAAAAAAAGAAAACCATTGGTGTAAGAGACTCTCTTATTTTTCTATTAAGGGAATTAGGATTCATTTGTCTAGTAATATGCTCGTAAAGCATTGGTATATAAGACTTTGGTATTTTCTTGTTAAGAAATAGGATTTTGATCTGGTTCCGGTTTACCAAAAAGCTTTGATTTGATTAAAGTTTGGTGGCAAAATTGTTTGCTTTTATTGCTTGTTAGTTGTGGTTGGTGGTTCGAAGTCGGTCAACAATTCTCGTTGTCTTTCTTCATTGAGAAAAATTCTGAAGATAAAATGTCATATTGTCAGATTTTTTAACATGGACCCTTTAATGTCATTAGAACAAGTTATTTAGATATGAAAGTTGACATATTGTTTCCAACATAGAAAGATTAGGGATTTTTGTTTGTCGTTTGGAATAAGAGTTGTCGTTTGAAACATGCTTCAATGGGAGAAGACAATTTCGAGTGCCAGTGTCTAGTCTCAAGGGAAGGGAAAAAAAGAGAAGATAAATCTCATCTATAAATTCAGCTGGTAATGAATCATAATCCTAATACGATTTGGGTTAGCATGTTTGGGAGTAGGGAATGGACCTTTGGTTTAATAAAATGGAATTAGGATAGGACTATAAATAGGAATGCGATGAAATGAAAATAGAAATTGATTGTATAAATTTTGTTGTTTGGTTGAATATCAGAGTCAATGTTGAAATCACATATTTGGCAAGCAACCCGAATGGAGTAAAATAATAATAATAATAATAACGGTAATTTGACAAAAATGCTCCCTCCTTAATCTTTAATGACATTTTAAAACTAAATCAACAAGTTCTTAGAGTTTTTTTTTTTTTTGCTGTAAATATTCTAAAGTGGTTATTTTATTTAATTTACAACTAATATTTAAGTAGTTACTCTCTATTATACCCCATAATAACAAAGAGGATAATTTTTTTTTTCAAACTCCTATTGTCATTTTTTCACGCTGCCCCCAGAATTTGTGAAGTGGCCTCAAACTTTAAAAGTTAGCACCAACGCTCCTTCTATTGCTTTTGTCTATTTAAAGCCGACGTGGCATTACCTTGAAGTTTAAAGAATAAAAACTTATTTTTTTCAATATTTTAAATCCATTTTTCAAGCAACGCAAACAAAAAAATTCAAACTATTATGTTTCGAACCAATATACAAAACGAACCCAACTTATTCATTTCAATTCTGATTGAAACAATTTTTCATCCCGTGTTTTCAAAATGAAAATAGGAACAAATTCTTTCCATATTGCTCATGAAAAATTTTCATATACAGTAAGATTTTTTAAAATTTGTTGAAAAACCCTAGTCCAATGCAAACACCAATTTGAATTAAAATCTCAATTCAAACCACTCAATCCTACTCAAACCAATTTTATAAAATGAGAATACCACGTAAGAATTATTTACCACCTTACATAGAAATGACAATTGCCGCACTTCGAATGGATAAACAACATATTCTTTTTTAAGAGCAATTCTCAAGTTGTCTCGTATAAGAATAAATTACACTATTGCATCCCGAACAATTGGTTTTTATATAATGTATCTTGAACTTTAAGAATATTGACAATTAAGGTCCAATAGCTGACGAATGTTAATGCTCCATTTGGTAAGAAGGAAAAAGAATAAGAGGGAAAAGAAAATTATAAAGGAAAGAAAACTGTAGGGAAAGAAAAGATTTTGATTTTCCCTTTACTAGTTGAAGATGGAAAGAAAATGATTTTATTTTCTTTTGTTTAGTATTGTAAGAAAAACCAAAGGAACAAAAAAACTACTATTAATACAATTTTACCATTTTTGCCCAAATATTATTTAGCTATTTTCCTAATTGGTGCCCATATTTTTTGTTGAAATTTTGATAGAAAAGAATGATAAATTGGTAACTTTACTTTCTTTACATTGTGGTCAAACTTTCTCTTCACAAAATCTATCCATATTTAAAAAAATCAATTTTGGTAGGACCTACATGTCATTTCTTTCATCCATTTTTCCTTTTCATTCTAATTTTTTTTCTATTAAACACCGTATCATATTAATTTTTATCTCAAAATCCTTCTAATGTTTTTTTTCCCTCTTCTTTTCACTCATACCAATCAAAGCATAAAAGGCATTGATGGCTTTTGTTAAGAAAAAAAATTGAACCCTAACCAATGGAAAAAAGTACTGAACGGAATTAAAATAGCTATTTGAATTTAATTATTGATAACTTTAAAATTTAAGGTATATCTAGCTAAGATTAAGAAGTTAGTGTACATTATTAAACAAAATGAATAATTCAGGGTGCAAAAAGTAATTTACTCCACCTATAAAGCAGACGTTCAAGCAAAAGCCCTTTCTTTTGGTCTTAAACCCTGAACCCTGAGTTTGACTATTCCAAAACCCTAAACCCTTCCCCTTGAGCGCTCAGGCTTTTTATTTCATTTCTCTGGCTTCATTGACGACGATGGGTTTGTACTCCGTACTCCGAAAGGCTTCCTCTTCCGTACTTCCCCTCGCAATCCGCGCCGCCGGAGCTTCAAGAACCTTCCACGGCGCGTTCTCCGCCGCCGCCACACTCCAGAAGGGCAATGCCAGCCGCGACCTTACCCGTGGAAGCTTCGTTCCATTTCTGAGATTCCTCTCTTCCGAGTCTTTTGGCAAGCGTAGCACCGACGAGAATCTCGTCCGCGTCATTGAATCCGAGATCGAGTGCGCCGAGGAAACTGAGGATCACAATACCGTCAGTTTCTAATCCCGTTTCTCTATAATTTCATTTCGTTTATCTCTGTTTATGCGATTACTTTGGTTAACTCTCGAATTATATTTTCTATTTTTTTTTGTTTTCTCTAATTGATCTTCCGCTTTCGTTTGTTGTTAATAATTAAACATTCTATGTACTTATGGTTGGTTAAAGTGATGTTATTGTTATGTTTAGAGTTTTTAATGTTCCATTTTAGTTTGTAAGTTGGCGCTTTTCTTTTGTAAGTTTTGTGATTTATAATTTCCTGTCCTTTCGTTTTGAGTTCTAAGTAATGTACAGAGAATTAGAACTAGGTTGGAGAAGAACATACGCATACTTAAATTTGTTAAGGTGTACTAGGCTATGGAGGTGCTTGAAAGTGGGTTGAACGAATAAAGCTGTATTAGGGTTGTCAATGGGGTGGGTTTTGACCCGCCCCGTCTTGCTAACTTAATGGTGTGGGTCGCTGCGGTGTGGGCCCAAAGTGGGGCGGTGTGGGTCGGCAGAAAACCCGCCCTGCCCTGCCCCGTTGACATCTTAGGTACCTCTTACTCATTAGTTCTTTTATTTTTTTTTTGGCCTTTCCCCATCCAAATAATATACCACTCTCTTGTTCTCAAAATCTAATTAGGAGTTGTTTTTGCCAACTTGTAGTTTCACCTTCGGTGATAGGTTCTAGACTGGTGCTACAACTATAGCTTTGTTATGTGAGCTTTCTTAATTTGTAGAGAAGCAAGTTCTCCCCTCTTTTTAATTTCCTTTTTGATAATCTATTCATGTGTTTGACGGTGTTCCCCACCCCTTAAAATCTATTATCTTAACAGGCAGAGAAGATTCCAAAACGATTTCCTTTTGAAATTCAAGACAATCCTGGGGAAAGGACTATTCTACTTACGAGAGAGTTTGGAGATGAAATTATCAAAGTTGAGGTCGACATACCCAATGTCTCTGTGGAGGAAGAGGGTGATGATGATGCTGAGGGTGAGCAGCGTGGCGATGATTTTAGCATTCCTCTGGTCGTGAGTATCTCCAAAGGAAACAGACTGCAACTGGAGTTTGGTGTCACCACCTTCCCGGATGAGATTACCATTGATAGCCTGTCAATTAAGCAGCCAGAGGGTTCAGAGGAGCGGCTTGCGTATGAAGGACCTGAATTCGGGTAAGATTGTTGGAACGAATTTCAGTTTGATTCTTGCAAATTCCTTAATGGTTTTATCAAGGGGGGTTTACAATTGTTTGTTTTTCCTCTTTCTCAGTGATTTAGATGAAAACTTACAGAAGGCTTTCCTCAACTACCTTGAGGTTCGCGGGATTGAGAAAAGCACAACTAATTTCTTACACCAGTACATGATTGCCAAAGATAGCAAAGAGTACATGAATTGGTTGAAGAATCTCAAGGATTTTGTTGAGCATTAAACAACTCAAATCTGTTGCGTGGTTGCAGTGAACCTTTACTTGTTAATTGTCCTGCTTTTTGATTGTTGCTTAGCAAGCTCGGCATCATTTCTATGGTAGACAGATGAAACTTGAGGTTCAAAGAACACAGTCAGTACAGTGGAGTTTGAGTTTCATTAAACATTTTTTGGAGCAAAAATTTCTAGTTTACCTGAGAAACTTGTTGGACCCCTTTTTGGGGTTTATATAGTGGTTCAATAATTATTGACTGTTGTCTTAGTTTAAATTTTAAGCTGGTGATGCAAAATTCGCCCGGTTTCATCTCATGGCAACTTCCTTAAATCAAATTCAATATGTGCAAAAATGCCTTACATGATGGTTGTTAAATTGTGGAGTTTAATTTTTGCCTTGACGAATTATTGCCGTGTTGAGAGGTGTGTATTTTTCCTTTTGTAAGCTTATTTCTCATCAAAGTAAATTTTATACAACGGCTAAAAATTGACGTTACTCTTCACTATGAATTTGTGAACTTATTTTTGCTTTTTTCTTTCTTTTTACAATTTTATTCACTTTCGATAATAGAGAATTAGAGTGTCTGATTCTCAACAACGGTTAGCTCTCTAAGCATGTTTGGAATTTCAATAATTTCAATTCAATGCCTGAATGAAGCTGCAGTACTAAGCTATGGTATCTCTCCAGTGTTTTCCTATTTGTTCTCGTTGCCTTTTAGTTTCATAGATATTTCTGACTAAGCAAACTATTCAAGAATTACATTTATTTCCGAGTTAAGATTAAGATGAATGTACGCACTGCAGGTGCAGTGACCATGCATCAGAAGATGTCTCAAAGGCATTGAGCAAGACGTTAGAAGATCTCCAGCTTGATTACATTGATCTATATCTTGTATGCCTGTATAACTCGAAAAGCCAATTAGTTCATAAATAGTGCTAAAAAGGCTTTTGAAGATTACCTTTAATTCTTTTTACAGATACATTGGCTATTTAGGACAAAGCCCGGGTCGCGGGGATTTGCTCCCAAAGTCATGGCTCCCTTGTGTCTTCCTGAGACATGGAACTCAATGGAGGGGTTGTATGCGTCTGGCCAGGCTAGAGCCATCGGTGTGAGCAACTTCTCGACTAAAGCTCAAACAGCTGCTTTCCTATGCCAAAGTTCCACCTGCAGTCAATCAGGTTGAGTGTCACCCGGTGTGGCAGCAACCCAATCTTCATAACTTGTGCAAATCTGCCGGTGTTCATCTCTCGGTATACTTCCTTTCCAAATTTTTCATCCTTGGAACATTATGTTAGCTTGGTTGTTAAAGCAGCAAGGTTATTAGTTACTAATGGCGCCATGCAATAAAATTCTTGAGCTTATTTCTTCTTTCATTTTACCTAGCACTTTGAATATATTTGGATATGAAAGGGAAGTATGAGTTTCAGAAAAAAATGAAAGCGCTTTCTGAGGTCAATATATTAGTATTTTTTTTTTGTCTCTATTGGGTAAGAATTAATTTGGGTTTTATTGTGACTGGAAGAAGGAAAAAAGAGTGCTGCAACTATTGTCTTGATCATGACTTAGTGAGAGTTTGCTCCGAGTCTCTCATGGATTCAGGCTGCAGTCTTGCAGATCAAACCGCATAAAAATACTGTGACCTGCTTATATACGTGTCTATTTTTTTTTTCCTTCCCCTTTTCTTGATTCAATTGTAGTTTGAACATCGAAGATTAAATCCATAGTTTCTTGAAGCTCAACATACAAAAAGAACTAGGTGGCTTATATACCGAAAGCTTACAATGAGCATGAACAAAACTGAGGTTAGGTTGTACACACCATAATAATGAAGATTGTGAACTTGTAGGCCAAATTTTACATAATAATCTAAGCAATAAACTCATAAGCTCGATTTATTCAACTTAAGTTATTTTTTACATCACAATTAAACAAAAGCTTCCCGCAATTGTAGATCATAAATTGCTACTACTGGTTAAAAATACAAGACAATTACGAATATAGATTTTTAACTTAACATTAGGCAATTTTTGAGTTTTATTTAGTTGTATACTCAAATTTAAGATGAAAATAACCTTAAGCATTATAGTGAAATATAAATAATCTCAAATTGAAAACTTGAAAAATAATTTGTACAAACAGTTATATAATCATGTTTTAGGCTTTGAAATCATCTTTAACTAAAAATAAATTTAACTAAACATAAGTGAAAAAAATAATAAAAACATAAAAACTAATAACATTTACATCTCAAAAGTTTGGTGGTATTTGAAGAAGGGTAATGATCTCCAAAAATTTGTTGAGAAATCTCCTTGTATTCTTCCTCCTTTCTCTATTTTCTCTCATAATTATGAGTATTTATTAACTTTTTAAATGAAAAATTGATAGAAAAATGGATGATTTGAACCGGGGAAATGTTACCTTTTTATAGACGGATTCGTCAGATTCCTTTCAAAATTTGACAATAAAAGCCAACGGAAGCACTGCAATTTTGAAGGAGTGGTTGAATGGTTCAAACGCAGTCTTGACGGATTGAGTACATGATTCGGCTCACGCTTCAAGAATTGAAGCAGATTGATTGAGTTTTTAGTCTTTTTTTATTTCCTCGATTACTACTTCGAGAAACATTTGCAGCTTTGAATTGAATCAAAACAAAACAAAAGTTTTGATTTCCCTCCGATGGCTTGAGAGTGCATTTGTTTGCCTTTAAAAATACATTTTTCTTCTCTTTCCTCCGCTGGTTCTAGCTGGTGGAAAGGGGAAGGAGGAATTGTAAAAATCACTCTTTTAAAAAATTTTATTTGATCAATGACTTTTTATTTTTTTGGCTTTTGGGCATAAAAAAATAGCTTTTTAGATATTAAAACAGTTCTAGTTTTTTTTGTTTCCATCTTGGTTAGGTCCCTCTCCTCGATACAATCATTTTTTTTTTCTCTGAAAAAAATTAAGACATTTTCGGTGCTAAAAAAAAATCTTTTTTTATGCCAAAAAAAAGGTCATTTATCCAATTGAAAATTTTGTTGGCCTTTTTCTCAAATTATTCCTGACTGAGGTGCTTCGTGGCCTATGGGAGGACGAGAGCCTTCCATCTACACCATTGAAAGTGTAGAAATGGACTCATCTCGATGGCTTGTAAAGAAAGATGGGTGGGAGTTGATCTGAGCCGTCAGATTTCGTGAAGCATGCATGATGTGATTGTAAAAGTATGCCTTTTACAAGGTTTAAATAATTTATTTATATTTTTATTTTTCATTAAATCTTTTAATTAATAGCATTTTGTATTAGTTGATGTTTTTGTGTTTTAGTGAATAATAGTTTAATAATATGTTTTTAGTGTGTTTTGATGTTTGATAATGTTTTTGGTAATTTTTAAAATTGTTCTGATGTGTTAAATATGTTTTTAATTTGTAAATAATTAAAACCATAAAAATAATAAGTAGTTATTTTATTTTGAGTCTTAAAGTATTTATAATGAGTTTTGAGTTTGTATATATATTTTATTATATTTTTAGTAATTTTTTTAAATTTTTTTGAATTTTAAAAATCATATCTGTGTCAAACCAAAAAAGGCTAAAATTTTAAAAGTTTATAATTATTTTTTGTGTGCTTTATTGCAAAAAATATATTTTAATTATTGTAAATATTTTATGTGTAAAATAATTAATTTTAGTGTGTTTATTAATTTTAGATTTGAAATCTACAAGAAAAATGATGCAAAAAGGACAAAAAAGACTCCAAATGCACATGAAATGAAAAGAAATTAAAAAAAAAAGGAGGCCACGTGGTAGTACCAGAACCGTCCGATTGCGCCGTCGAATTGATCTGGCCCATAGCGTGTCATAGTGTAGCCCAGTTGGTTGGGATCTCATGTGGCGTGCTTGAAATGTAGCTATCCTCAAAGTCGTCAGATCATACCACCAAGATTGATCCAACGGTTTAATTTAAGCCGTTTTATTCCTCTTAATTTGACTTGATCCATGCCGTTCCTTTGGTATTCAATCATCGATCCTTTAGCTCTCATGCGTCCTTTTAACACCTGCGAAGCACTAGATCCTAGAGTAAAACACGCATTAAGGGTTGTTTCACACGGAAAGAAAAGAAAAAAAATAAAAAAAAAATCAATATAATCAGCTATCAGCTGATTCTCGTGGAGGGAGCGGCTGAATAAAAAAAGAGAAAGAAATAAAAATAAATAAATAAATAAATAAATTATTAATAAAATAATAATAAAAAGGGGTGAATAATAAAAAATCCCCTATGTAAACCACTTCGCCACTTCACTCTTCACGCCTTCCACGGCCTCTTGGTCGGTTTTTCTCAACTGCTGACTTAGACTCAAAAGTATATATATATATATATATATATATATATTTTGAGGAGATACTATACTCTTTTAATCTCACTTTTAATAATAAAATAATGTCTAGGTAGAGAGATGATCTTGTATACATAGTACCTCTATATTTGTTGTGTAATGTTTATATTTTTTTTATGGAACGAATTATATTTTTTATGTTTTTAATAATTATTATTAATGTTGTCATCCTGCTCAATTCTTACATAAATTTAGTCATGCTTTTTTTATGTAATTTAATTGTGTTACATAATTAATATTAATAATACTAAAATCATACTTGTCTATAAAGTTGAGTTATTGCTACATTATAGACATAAACTGGTACAATAATTACTTAGTAACTCTTGATTTATTATCGACAGAAGATGATATAGTGTATTTTTAAATCATTTAATAAGATGAGGTGCTGCCGAAATAGATCTTGACGTTCTAAACAAATTCCTGTGACTAAGGTTTTTTGTGGTTTCAACTCTAAAAAGAGGTTTCAGACTATTTTGGAAATCTTCTCCAAAATTGTTAATAGTGGGCAGCCATTGTTTTTGACGAAAACAAGCCTCTTTGAGGCCAAATTGTAATTTTTATGAAATAAAAGTTTTAGATCTAAACAAGATTAAGAACTTTCATAAAAAAAAAAATTTACAATTTTGCCTCTAAAATAGTGTTACAGATAGATTTAGTAAACTACGTAGATTTTTTTTTCCCCCAAAAAACTACAGTATTCTGTTTTAAGGAAAATGACCCTTGAAAATTCTAAAAATACAATGAAAGAAAACTGAAATCTTATTTGTTTAAGATTTCTTGATGTTGGCTGTGCTTTAGCATCAATCAAAGAAGATGGAGGAGAAAATGCCTTTTCTTGCTAGAGAATGAAAGTGAATGAGCACAAATATCCTTTTTGGAACGCATTGAGAGTAAGCCTTTCCTTTGTTCCTCAACAAATTTGACTCCTCCACTCACCAAATTTATTAGCTAAAATTAAGAAAGAAGGAGGTTTAGAATGAATTACTCAAACATTATCTTCATGAGTATAAGCACTGTTCTTTTCTCCTTTATTTTGAGTATGCTTTAGTTTATGATTTTTGGTGTTGTTGGCATATAAATAAGGTTTTATTTATGTGTTTGATATAGTTTTGTAAGTTCAAGCTGTTATTGTTTTACAAGATTTTGCAGTTTAGGTTTGGTTATAGTTTAGGCATAAATTTCTTGCACATTTTAAGCATCAAAATAGACCTTTTATGAGTCTATTTCAAAATTTTACAAACAAAAATATTTTAGATCTTGATGTTCTAAACATATTTCAATGACTAAGGTTTTTTTTTTTTTTTTGGTTTTAAATCAAAAAGGAGGTTTCTAGCCGTTTTCAAATATAACCATAACCCGAGCTATTAGTTCAAGGTTCTTTATGTGCTGAACATCTCGCCAAATGCAATGATCAATGCAATGCAATGCATATGCTAATGCAACAATTATGCAAATATAACATAGCCGTATATAACATATCAAACATGCAGGTATTTTATTAAATCTTACTATAGATTCAATTCCTTGGAATTTCATAGGTTACCAAAGTAGCAAAGCTAGTGTTAAGGGAAAATACGTCTACTAATCTCATATCGAGTCATTCTATGTCATTACCTAACCCATTTAGATTATTCAAAATAATCATCAAGATATTAAAGTCCTAGACTTTAAGAAATTCTGCAACATTCGCAAAGTTTCTAAATGAAACTTTTGAAACTTTGAATGGGCATAACTTAAGCTACATGGTCCTAAACAAAGTGAAACCAAGTTCTAGAAGTCCCAATTTGTAGGTCCTAAAGATTTTTAGGGTCTATTGAGGTGTAGACATTGTATATCAAAAAGTAGCAGTTTCGGTTATTTGGTTTTACCTATTTTTTAAAAATACAACTTTGGCAACTATTACAAGAATATTCATAAAATATTCTACACAACTCCGAAAATTATAAAATCAAAGCCTAATTGAAGCTAACAATAGGACATTTCCAAAGAGCTATCATACGCTTTATTTTGACACTATTAAGGTCTCCAAAAACATGTGAAACCAAATTAGGCCGTGGCTGTTTCTTGTAAAGTTTACTACACTGGTGTTTGACTTCAAAAGTGCATATCTTTGGCTATGGGTATCCAAATAACGTAATTTTTATACCTATGCGAAGCTTAGAGGATATACTTCAAATTCCTATGAGTTTCTAAGGCATAAACTAAACAAATAAACATAGTTTTTTTTTTGTTTCTCTAAGGCAGCCACTGACGAGGTTTTATGAACTCATTACATTATTTTCTAGCTTAACATGAATAGTCAATCTCAATAACATCTTCTAACATAGAAAAACAACCCAATCCAAGACTAAAAATTTACTTACATTAACAAAGTCAAAATAACAAACAATCACCTTCACACATACATAAGCCAAGAATTTAATCAAATAACTCATGATATGTGTAAGGCTTTAAGCATGTTTCAATTTCTAAAATAATCATATGCATAAAAAATATAGTTTTAAATATTCTTTAGTTTTCACAAACACAACAAGAGAGCAAGCCACATCCTATTGTTATCAAATCATGGCAAACTTAATTAGCAAGGTATAAACATAACCATGTCGGAGACATTTTAACATGTTCCACAACCGCACAAGAAACATAACCATATCATTAGCAATTTGTAAGACCATTTACTAAAACAATATCATTATGTGTCATTTAGAGCTCAAACTATATTACTGTTAGTTTTATAATCATACAACGAAGCTTATGTTTATTAAGGAAACCACATAGTTACATGCTTGAAAACTCAATAATTTATGCACCAATTATATGACCTCAATAGGTCATATATATATATAACTTTACACAAAAATCCCAAAGAGGCATAAGGATTCAAAGCATTTAGTATATCAAGCAAGCTTCTAAAAAATGCAACTTTACTATCTTGCACGACAATATTCATAACTAATTCTACAAAATTCCAAAAATTACAAAATTGGTTTTCTTTTAAAGTTAATTGGTAAAGGTTTCTTTTAAGCTATGATATGCTATATTTCAAGCTCATTTAAATTTTCAAAAACAGGTTATAAACATGTGCAAGTTTGGATTAAATTGGACTGCTTTTAAGTAAATTTTGAAAAATCATATCTTGAGCTGGAAAACTTCAATTTGAGTGATTCAAAAGCCCAAACAAAGTTTAAGAAGTGTACTTGTGATTAGTGTAGGTTATTTGGCCAACAGAAAGCAAATAAAATTATAGATTTACCAATTTATAGAACTACTATTAAATCCAACACATGCAAGCTTTCATTCAAACACTTAGCAATGTATAACATCAAAACACTTCAAAGTTCCATTTAAACATATTTAAACCTTACACATTACTCATAAACACATATTTAAAACACATGCAAGAATTAGGGTCACTAATCCAAGAGAAAATTCAAGACTTTAACATAATCTCAACATACCTAAAGATCACAAACACTTATATATTCAACAACATCTCAAGATAACACAAGACTAGTACATCAAAAGAGAGGAAAATCTATTTATTTATTTTTTAAGGAAGGAAGAAAACCCAACCTCATAAATTGAAGAACATACGAAGTATTTTGGTAAAATCTCTTGGGGGTTTTGAAGTAGAGGTCGTCATGGACATTTTGAGGCCGATGGCATCGACCAACACCATCGGCAGTGACAGCTCATCGTGGAAACGATGGTAGAGCTCCTGTGAGTCGCAGAGGGTAACAAATTTGTATAGACAATATCAGTCTTGTTTTGTTCACCTTTCTGTTTAAAGCATTTAGAAAAAAGAATCATCCAATTTAGACTTCAAAGGAAGAAGTTATAGAGTTTTGAAGCTTTGAAAATCTGTGGAAGAAAGAAAGAGAGAGAATTGGTAGAGAGAGATTTAGGGAAAGTTATTCAAGTGAATAAAGAAAAGAAAGATAGAGAGAGGTTCTACACATGAGAGGAAGAAAACAAAGAAAAGAAAAAGAAAACAAAAGGAAAAATGGAAAATTAATTTGGTTGGGCCTTTTATAAAATGTGAAATTTTAAATGAAGCCTAATATAAATAATAAAGTCCATGTCCTATTCAAAATAGCCACAATGACACAGTTGTACAAACGCATGTAATTGAACAATATAACAGTCAATTTTATAACAAAACTTTTCTAAGCAAAAAATTAATTCAAAAAAAATATTACAATTGAAAATAATTATAAATTTCCAATTAATTAATATATTAAATTATTTAATATTAAATAATTCATTTGGAATTACAATCCTACATCTAAAATGAACTTTAAAAGATGTTTATAAAAACAATCAAAATGTTTTATAGAAAATTGTTAATTCGGTAAAGTTTGTAAAAATAATTAAAACCAGACATTAAAAACAGAAAACAAAATTTAGAAAACATAGAAAACACAAAAGTTTTAGACCTTGTCAATACGAGGAACTTTTGTGAAGTAAATTTTAAGAAAATTGTCTCTAACATATACGGCAATGACTGAGAAAATCATAGAATTAAATAATACAATTTTCATATTTAAATCAAGGATTTTTCTAAAAACATTATGTATGAATTTTGTGACTAAAAAATTTACGGGATTAATATATGAATATTCCAAAAATTCTATAATGGATTCTATAGTTAAGTTAATTAACTACTGAATTTCAATAAATGAATTGATAAATTCAATTGTTACTAAGACGAAAGAAATTCATGTAAAGGACTTGAGAAATTTAATTATGACAATTTTTAGGTACAATATTAAGTTAGCAGTATACAGAGAACCACTCTAACACAAGTTAGATCCTTAATTGCCAATTTAGTTAAAAATGAAGCTACACGAATAGTTGAATCGATAAAAATTGTTATACAAACTCGGTTAGTGACACCATTAAAAACTATGTCATTACTAACCCAGATATTGAAACAAAAAAGTCAAGTTCACATTTTTTTAAGCCTAAAATAAATTTCTAGACTTAACCTAGTCAAAATTGGTACACGATTAAACTTATATCATTATCGGTTCATATTGTGGTTGGCGTGTCATAATATAAAAAAAAAGACCTGTCATATATTAAAAATTTTCTGTCAGCTAAGTTAGTCGTTGCTAACAGTATAAAAAGCATCTGCTTAAGGAGTAACTTGCAAGAATAAGCTAAGGACAAGAAATCCCTCAAATTTAGCCTCCACCCATGATGATTATCCTTTGCCATTATTAAAACAAAACTTACACTCCACTCAACTTCATCCATGGGGCCACTATTAGCAAGGGATTAGCATATTTTAAAGTTGTCAAAGCCATTTAAGAGTCTAATTAAGCATGAATTAAGTGGGGTAAGTAGATTAAGCCAATATATATAAATATGTGACTAAGCCAATAGTCTTTTTTTTTTTTCAATCCTTTCCCACTTCATTTCTTTACCCATGCAACACTAAGAAAAATTTCTTACTTTTCTTCTTCATCAACGTGCATACAAGTGCACTAAAAAAAAAAAAATTGCTTCCTAATTTCCTTTCCAAAACCAAACAAAAATCAAGCCACATTCAACATGCTTCTCTGCCATTATCTTACCAAAAACAAATTTTATCAACTCCTACATAAGAAGAAGAAGAAGAAGAAGAAGACAAAGGTGGTGTTCGAATATTAGACCAAGGTAATATCCACATTTTCTTCCTATCTCTTTTCCTAACAAAGAGAAGAGAATATTTTAGTTCGATAGCCTCTTAATGAAGACCGAAACAAAACTAGGTTTTTACATGATTAAGTTTTGTTTAATGTTGATCCAAGAGGAGAAAAGGAGTGGAGCTAGAAGTTTTAAGATCACCCACCTAGAGTTGTCATCAAGGGTAAGTAATATAAGCTTTTTCCATTAGGATAAAGTTTATAAGTTTATGAGAAATTTGATGATTGGGTGAGAAAATATGTTGTAATAATTATTTATGTGTTAATTAGTTAAGTTTATGCTTGTATGTCATGTAAAATGTTAGTATTTACATGTTAGAATTATGTTTTTGCAAGTTTTGGTTTGTGGAAAAATTTTCCACAAACATTGAACTCATAAACGGAGGCCTTAGAATTGATTTTTAAAACTTTATTGAACACGAAACTTTTAGTTTTTGATGTTTTGAATAAAAACCTGTGACTATGAAAAAATACAATTTTGGCTCCAAATAGGCCTACCGAACAATTTTTAGGGACTGCCTAAAACAGTCTCAAAAACTGTCTAAAAACAATTCCTAGAACTATTTAAAACAGTTTGTAAAATCTGTCCAAAACAATTCTAGCTCAGGTCTGAATTTTATGTTTTGCCAAACACAAAAGTTTTAGATTTCGATGAGATGAAAAACTTTCATGAAGAAAATTTTTTCAAAATCAGCCTCTAAAATATAGTTAAAGACAATTTTCCAAAATAGGAAAAAAACTACATTTTTCATAGAAAACTGTTTTAAAGTTTCTGGTCATTTCGAGGCCGAACAACAATTTTCATCGAACATAAAAGTTTTAGTTTGTATACAATGAGGAGCTTTTATGAAGGAAGTTTTGTGAAATCCATTTCTAAATTGGACTTAAAATTGGATATATATAAAAAAAAAAGTCAAAAATTTTTAATCCCTAAAAATTTCAAAGTTTTAACTGGAAAACAATTTTATCAAAAAAAATAGTAACCGGGGCTTTAAAACAAACAAAAAAATTAATGAAACCCACATTTTAAAATGAGTGGCTTTTGTGGAGGAAAAACTTTAAAAGAAATGTTGTGTTTAATATACTATTTCACATAAATTTTCTAAAACTACTCTACCGGTACTAGTTTTTATAAACAAAAATTGTGTGACTTTAAAATTTGATTTTTTACTAAACCAAGAAATTACAATACTTTTGAAAGGTTATATAGGCTTAAGATTTAGTGGATTAACAATTTTAGGCATTATTTTATAGAGCGATTTTTATTAAAAATTTCAAGCTAAATGGGTAAAAATTTCAAGGATGAACTTTAATTATTTTCAATTGAACATTATTTCAGCAAGCATAAAAATCCGATATGATAGAACCTTAATGCCACGATGTTAGATACAGGTCCAACGCCCATTTTAGTCTAAAATACCGCTCGGGACACAGTCTATCGGTAAAATATATATGACGATATGATATCATTTTGGAGCTTACGGACTTAAAAAGCAATTACAAGCCCATAAAATGAATTTAAATAAACCCAATTAGGACTTAAGGTAAGAATCATGAATTTAGGAAATGCCTAAATGGATTAAAGTCTCATGGATTTAATGACGAAAGATAATTAATTAATTGTTTTAAAATTAATTAATTATCAACTTGGATACTAACAAATGGCAATTAAGGAAAGGTTTAAAGATTATGAGGATTTAGTAAAAAATAATCCTTATAATAGAAATGGTGAAATCCATGATCACTTGACAACAAGAATTTACGATCTAAAAGAGTGATCGAATTCTTGTGGGTATGCTAAAATCTAAATAAGAGTGAAATCCATGATCACTTGACAACAAGAATTTATGATCTAAAAGAGTGATCGAATTCTTGTGGGTATGCTAAAATCTAAATAGCATAAAATGAAGTATTCTTGCACACTCTAAATGGGTGTTTTGTACAGATTTGTTTCCATTAGGAAAAAAAGGAATTCAGAATCTATGGGAAAGCTTACTTTACTGAAACAGGTTAATAGGAATTTCGCCTACAATGTGAACAATTTTTAAATCAAACTATTTTTACATGATTTCTAAAAATATGAAATGCATGTTCAGTGATATGCCATGCTATAATTATGACATATATATGTATCTAAGATATGATGAGTTAGTATCTTCTAAAGTTATGAACGATGTATGCTATATTGAAACATACTGTTTACTTGCTTTCAATTAAGCATGTCTTTAGTATTGATATGTAGTGCTATGTAGTAATATGTCATACTGCATACATATAATAATACAAGTGAAACTAAGTAAGATAAGTTAAGGGTGTCGTACTAACCTATCAACTCACGGGGAGGCTCCATGTTAAACTAATAAATTATAATTGGTCACGGTGTTATTGGGACCTTACAAACCCTAACATCCCGTTGATCGCGCGTGCAACTGGTACGATCACCTGGGCACAAACAATAAGTTAAGATAAAGTTTGGATAACTAAGCATAAAACAAATCAATAAGCAAGCATAAAATGATCACGCATTGATTTATCTTTTTCAAGTTGAACTTCTTACTTGTTGAGCGAAAGCTCATTTAAGTGTGTTCATGCTGTAGGTAAGGAACCTATTAGCATCACTTGACAAAGTAGTGGCGAGCGGCGGACGAACGATGGAGATGGGAATGGATACTGTTCATGCAAATGTAACATTTTCGCATTTATAAGTTTATGAAATTATGCATGGTTTAATTTTATGAAATTAAGTATGCATTAAAAAGTAAAAAAGATTATGTATGCAAGTTTTGGAAACTGGAGTTGTAGTCATACGATGCTGGTTTATAGAATGTTAAGATTAAAAAATGTTGTATTAGAAAATGCAACAAATATGAATAAATTTTTAAAGTAAAGAAAATTATAAGATCATTTAGAATAAAAATGACTGTATGAGTTTTATGTTAGATTAAGTAAGGTTTTTAATGAATTTGTTTTATGAATATGTTATTATGAAAGTCTTAATGGTTATGCTTTAAGAAAAGTAATATGTTAGATTTAAATAAATAAATTATAAGAAATTATTGTTATGTTTAGTTTTACAAAAGACTAAGTTTTAAGAAAATTATCATGTTAGTTTTAAGATAACAATTTACAAGTAAAATATATAATTAATTTGAAAAAGCATTAAAGAGCATTTAAAATAGGATTTTATAACTGTATTCAATTTCGAATTGTTTTCGAAATAGATTTATTTAAATTAAAATATGTGTTAAAAGTAATAGTTTTTAAATAATTATCTCTATGTTTAAAGGATAAGTTTTAAGAGTTATTATGGCTACGATTTAAGAAGTAAATATATGATATAATGAATCAAGTCTTTAGAGACTATGGTTATGTTTAAAAGAAATAATTGTTATCATGTTTTAATCACGTTTGAGAAATCATTATTATTATGTTAAGAATTCGCTTCAATGTTTGTTTAAAAAACAATTATTTAGCAAATTTAAGGACCTCATATTAAAATATGTTTAAGTATCAAGATTACGAAGTTAAAAAACGGCCACATAAGAAGGGTCGTTACATATAGTTATATGGTGACTTTTAAATTTAATGAAAAAAATATATTTCAGAACTAGTTTTAGATAGAACTTCTATTTAGTAGTAGAATTACAATTTTCAAAGAACGGAGGAATTGTCGCACTCAAAGTCTACAATTTATAGTTTTTTCAAATTTGGACCCTATTTTATAATACGATTTTTGACACAAAATTATTATAAACGAAATATGGATTTTCTCAACAAATTCAAATGGTTTTTCAATTGGATTTTAAAATAGGAATTGTAAAAGCCCAACATGTTGGGGCCACCACAACATTACGACACGGAATAGGAGCACAACACTTGTACAAGTTCAAAAGCTAATTTTCGGATCAAAATTCTAATAGTTTGACGTTTAGAATACTGTAGAATGCTCCCACACTTAGTTGGTTATATTGACTTATGGAAGTGAATAGTGACCAGATATGGGCTTAAGCGACCAAAATCACTATTCATATTGGGCCTTTTATGCAATTATAAGCCCAACAAGGACAATGAAAGGATTTCATTTTGACCTAATTAATTAATACGATAATTGATTAATTATTAGTCTCATTAATTAATCATCAATGCTAGCACTAATAACTATAGGCAATTAGATAAAATTAAATTATAAGGATTAGACTAATTAATCCTTGTAAGAAATTAGAAGGTTGTTCAATCCTTTATTTAAAGAAATGAATTATAAGAAAGGATTTAATTTCTTTTACGATTATGCTACGTCACACAGCATAAAATAAGTTAAGCTTGCAGTCTTATTGGGTGTTTTTTCACAGAATATAAGAATAATGGATAGGAACGTGACGAGTTAGCAAATTTTATTCTGAAAAATCAGGTAAGTTGGAATCTTGCTAAAAGTATGAATAGTTTCCCGATGAAAATTATGTAAATGATAAATGTATGTTTATACCTTATGTTATAGTATGTGATGCTATGTCATATTGCATATTCATTAAAAAGTTCAATGTAACCTATACAAACCAGCTAAGTTTAAGCGTTGTATCAACCTCTCAACTTACAGAGAGGCTTATGTTAAATAATAATTTAGGTCATGGTGTTATTGGTGACTTTGCAAACACTAACTTCTTGATGATCACACACAACTGGTACGAACACTCTCGCACGCAAGATTAATAAGATAGGCCAAAATAGAGCATAATCGGCACATGTTTTGCTATATGTTTTCTTAAATATTATGCTAGAATGTAGTTCTTACTTGTTGAGGGAAAGCTAATCCAAGTATATTCATATTGTAGGCAACAATTACAAGCAACTTTGGATAGATGGTGGCATCGTGGCGAACGAGAATTGGAGATGGGGGAATATATAATGCACATTTTTATTCCAAATTTAGTTTTTATTAATTTTATAACTTTTTAATCAAGTATAAATAGTGCAATTGAAACTATATATATATATGTTTTGACAACCAGGGTTGTAGCTATATAGTCTTAGTTCGTGTGACCCTAAGACTAGTATGTTAAAACAAAATATTATAACTTCTATCACAACAAATATTAGCACGGTTGAATCAAAATTAATTAGTAAGGTTATTTAATTTAGCAATCTTTAAAAAGAAAATATTTTGCAAATTTAAGTACTCATGTTAAGTATATGTTTAAGAATACGTTTAAGTAGTTTAAGTAATAGTCACGTAGGTAAGATTGTTACACTTAGCACCTTAGTCTCTATTTTAAAAATTTGGACACTTAGGCATTTCAATTTGTTGGTATTGTAAGTTCTCACTTGAAGAATTTGCACATTCAAGTCCCCTATCTGTTAATTTATTGGCATTGTTAGCGTTTATACTCATTTTGTTGTTAAATAACATAAGAGATGTCAATATTTTGAAGCTTTTTTGTTTTTTATCCTTAAAACTGTATATTTTTAATGGATAGGTCCCCAAAATCTCTCCTTTGTTTTTTAAATATAACTTATTATTATTTTTGTCTAAAATAACGTTTAAATGTTGTAGTGTAAATATATTATGACAATCATTGACAACAAAATGATTGATTGTAAACTGAAAAAAAGTCACAAATATATTGAGAAAATTAGCTATCCATTCCATTATATTTTAGATAGCTTAGTTCAAATTACAACGATATAACTAAAGACAAACACAACAAATAGTTGTCCAATTATATATTGTTCAATTACATAGTTTTTATTATTGTCAATTATATTAAACGTCTTTAGAAAAGGAAAGAGTGTAAAGTGAATGACTTGTTATTGTATTATGATTATTTAGTTACATCATTGTAATTTGGTATTAACTTACTAAAAGCAAAATATAATGGATATTTGTGATTTTTTAAGGTTTATAATCAATCTCTTTATTATCAATAATTATCATAATTAACTTTATATTAGGGAATTTAAATTTAACTTTTGACAAAAAGATATCAGTTATACTTAAACAAAAATAGCTTTTAGGAACCCTTTTGTTCAAAAGTAATATATTATATTTTTGGGACTTAAGAAACAAAAATACCCTAAAATATTGATATCCATTATGTCTTAATAATAAAAAGAAGATGGGGACTAACAATGCCAACAAATTAAGAGTTTAGGAACTTGAGTATCCAAATTCTTAAAATAAGAGCTAAGTTCCAAGACATTTAAATGAGTTTTAGGATTTGAGTATCTAATAAATTTTTAAAATCAAGGTGCCAAAGGTTAGAAAGTGTAGCGGCGTAAAAATCCATTTAATTCATATGATAATTTTAAACAACGCTTGATATATATTTTTGTTAAATTTACGTTAAACATCGGCGTCAGAAACTTAATTATCCTTTTTTTAAGGTTAACTTTTCCATTTTTATTTCCATTTCGATTGGTTTTGTTCTTTATACAGTACTGTTCAAGGACATGACCTGGGAAAAGCAAAAACAGATAACTAACAAATTAGTTAAAATGTAGGAGGAACTTTACATAGATAAAATATTATTAAAAATAAGATTTTTTTTCTAAAAGATTCACTCATTAAGTGAGGAATTTAAACAGAGCAATTGTATTGAGTTTGACTCAATAATTAATGCAATATATATATATATATATAGAAAAAGAAAAAGAAATAGAATTACAAACGTTGATTCATCAACATGATACATCTGATCTATTAAACCTAAGTTAAGATCTTGGAGGCCAAGCATATTCTTTGTTCCATTTTGAAGTTGGAATGATTTAGATGTTATGACTAGAAGAAGCATGACTGAATCGAAAGAATGCTGATGAATCTCCAGAGATTGATTATACTTCAAATCACTCAATGAAGTGATTAGCTCCACTCTCTCTCTCTCTCTCTCTCTCTGAGGATTTTTTTTAGAAAGCCTTTCTGGGGATGTTTTCGTTTTGCAATTCACCAAAGTAGCAAATTAAATTTTTTGGGTGGGAGTAAATTTAGTAAATGGAAGTTACATTTTTCAAGTTTCAAGACAATTTATTTACTTAGCTATAATACAAAAAGATCTGACGGTCTAACGTCTGGGTGGTAATATTAACACCTTAGTAGGGCATTACGAATCTTATTGAGAATGCTCAAATTTAAAATTTTGAAACTCGCTTAGATGTGGTGGAATATATAAACGTTAGGAAATTCCAAGTTTCTAACAAGATATTGCAGGTGAGAAAAACATGGCATTTCAGGCAAAAAGAAAGCTAGAAGGCAACACAACAAGAGGGCCAAAACGTGCTAATTATGACATTATCATCAAGCCAGAAACTAGCAAAAGTGATCATGCGGAGGACTCAAATTGGTTAAGTTCTGTAGCTGAAGAAGACTATATCGTCTTTTGCTTTAGAGAGAATGGTTCCTTTGAAGTTTTGAAGAATGGCGAGCCTGATGAAGCGCCTTCTAACCATGTCGAGAACTAAATCGAGACATGTTAATTGGAAGGTCAGCATTTGTTTTCCTCCTTTCTTCCGTATGATAAAATGACATAATATAATAGCATCCTTCAAGCGATCATAAATATAGGCATAGTTGTTACATTTGCAATAATATTTTGACTATTTTAATGGTGATGGCGATGTTTATTCTCGCATTTTCAAAAGATTCCAATGGTAAAGGAAAAGCAAAAAGAGACAACTTTGTTTATTTATTTTTTTCTGGAACAGCTTAATTATGAGGAAAATACCAATGAGGACAGGTTTACAGGAAAAACACATGAGAACAACCTCCCAAATTCTAGCAATTGAATAGTGTCCCATCAAAAGGTAGAGCACTATTTTTATATAATTCTTTCTTCTATGGTCAAATATTTATCATTTTTAATTAAATATAAGTATACTTTTTTTATTATTGGTTTCTAGAATAACCTAGTTAGAATAACCTACTTTTTTTTTTCATGACCGAGTTTTCTCAACTTTTCTTTCTTGATGTAACTTTTTTAAGGAGGTGGAAGAAGAGAACATTTATTTGGAAGCAGAATCGGAATCTAGGGCTAATTTTGAATCAAGTGATTTTACCATATCATCAGATGCCAGCGCAGTGTCACAAGCCGCACAATTTTTGCCCCATCCTAACCATTGGAGGCTCATGAAAACTCTAGGATTCTCTAGAGTATTTTCTAAGTATTGGAATCAATTAGAATACTCTAAAACATCCTAGAGAAATCAAGGCAATGAGTTAGAGTCATGGAGTTTTTAGAGTATTCCGCAATATTCTAAAAGCTTCCATGACATTCTAGAAGGTTCTATAATATTCTAGAAGATTCTACATTGGTCCAGAATACTCAAGAAATATCTAGAACTCTCTGGAAGATTCTAGAACCCTTTGGAAGACCCTAAAGAACTCTGAAACTTTCTAGAACATTTGAGATATATGTAACATACTAGTATATTGTAGAATTCTCTAGAGCCTTCCACACTTTGTACATAATCTAGTAGCATGCTAGAATGTTCTAGGCTAGCCCTCTTTCCATAGAATTCTAGAATGTTCTTTGAAGGGCTCTTGGTCTATAAATAGGGGAATGCCCCTCATTTGTCATCCATCCCTCCACACTTGTAAAGACTACCTTCATAATAGAAATCTTCTCTTAAAGTTCTTTCTTTGCCTTCACTAACATTTCACTTTGCCTTCTCACTTTGTCCTTGAGAGTTCGGGTGAAGTTAGGCTTACTTAACATCAGGATTGTGCTAAGGCTGCATGGTTGCTTAGTTGAAAGATTAAGGCCGTGATAGTTGGTATCAGAGCCTTGGTTGCCATGAGAAAAACAAAAGCAAATGTTGGAATGGACACTACAAATGTGGAGACGTCGGAGCAAGGGCGGGGTCGTGAACTGCCACTCGTTCCCACAACACCAAAGCCACGAGGGAAGTCCAAGGATGTGGTTTCTAGCTTTGATGCAAGCTTAACTCGGGTGGAGGATAGCGTGAGTGCCTGGGATGCACGGATGGAGGACGTAGACCAACGGTTGGACGGTCTAGAGGCAAAGGATGCCGAACTCCATGGGGCCATGCGTGAGTCCCTTGGTAGGCTAGAAGAGTCCTTAAGAAAGGACATTCGAGAGCTTCGGGAAGAGCTCTCAGCAGAGGTGGCTCGTGTTCGAGACGTGTACCAGAGGGAGATAAATAACGTGCTTATCCAGTTGGAAGAAGCACGTGCCGACCTTGCATTGTGCAAGCGAGCAGTTGCAACCGGTCCTATCACACCTACCATAGAGGCACGCAAGATTGATGTGCCAAAACCCAAAAGCTTTATAGCCACGCGTAATGCTCGCGAGCTAGACAACTTTCTTTGGGGATTGGAGCAATACTTTGGCGTTACAGGCATTGTAGAGGATGCTGCCAAGATCCAAACTGCCTCTTTATACCTCACAGACACCGCCATGTTATGGTGGCGTAGAAGGCAAAAGGACATCAAGAGAGGTATGTGCACCATCACCACTTTTGATGCCTTTAAAAATGAAATTAAAAGGCAATTCTATCTTGAGAATGCCGAGGAAGAGGCACGTGTTCGCTTGCAGAGACTTAAACAATCAAGTAGTATTCGAAACTACATGAAGGATTTCACAAATCTCATTCTAGAGATTTCGGATATGACCAACAAAGACTCTCTTTTCTTCTTTATGGATGGGCTACAACCATGGGCAAAGACCAAACTTAGGCGTCGTGGTGTGCAAGATCTCGCTACAGCCATTGCAGTTGCTGAAAGCTTGATCGAGTACTCAGGCCAAAAAGAGTCCAAGTCCAAAGAGAAGAAAGGCAACACCAACAAGAGTGGGGGAGACCACTCGAAAAACCATCACAAGGAGGGAGGCAAGGACCATGCTCATCCAAGCAGAAGGATAAGAGGAAGCAAAAGGAGGGTCAAGACAATTCTAGACCCAAAAACAATTGCTTCCTATGTGACGGGCCTCATTGGATTCATGATTGTCCTAAGAGAAAAGCCCTCAATGCTATGACCGCATCCTTTGAAGGGTAAGGGATGGAAGGTAACAAAGAGAGTGCTTATGTCGGCTCCATGCAACTCTTGAATGTTATTCAGAGTACTCCAAAGACTCAAGCCAAGGGATTACTATTCGTGGATGCTAACATCAATGGGAAGGATACCAAGGCCTTGATCGACACAGGTGCGTCCCATAACTTTATCTCTAACGAAGAAACCCAAAGGTTAAGCCTTAAGGTAGTCGGTGGAGGAGGCTCCATCAAAGCGGTCAACTCATCGGCCAAGCCTATCCAAGGCATAGCCTGGGGCGTAAAGACCACCCTTGGGGCATAGGTGGGTCAGTTGGATTTATCTGTGGTACCTATGGACAACTTCAAAGTTGTTCTTGGTATGGAGTTTCTCGATCAAGTAAAGGCCTTCCTAGTTCCATTTGCCAACACCATGTGTATATTAGGTGGCGAAAAGACTTGTATGGTTCCTATTGTTAGTTCTATCAAGACGCAGTCCAAGATGCTGTCTGCTAAGCAATTCAAGAAGGGCTTGAGGAAGGAGGAGGATAGCTACTTAGCTATTCTCAAGGAGTACAATGATGAAGAATCATATACTCAATCCACCATGCCGAAGGAGGTGTGGAATGTTCTTGATGAATTCAAGGATGTCATGCCCGAGGAATTGCCTAAGCGATTGCCACCTAGGCGAGAGGTGGATCATTAAATTGAGTTAGAGCCAAGAACAAAGCCACTCGCCATGGGCCCATATCGGATGGCACCACCAGAATTGGCAGAGCTGAGGAAGCAATTGAAGGACTTGCTAGATGCAGGGTTCATTCGGCCATCCAAAGCTCCTTATGGCGCACCAGTTCTTTTCCAAAAAAAGAAAGATGGTTCCCTTCGCATGTGCATTGACCATAGGGCTCTTAACAAAGTCACTATAAAGAATAAGTATCTCATTCCCCTCATAGCAGATCTCTTTGATCAACTTGGCCATGCTCGATACTTTTCCAAGTTGGATCTTCATTCGGGGTACTATCAAGTTCGGATCATGCAAGGCGATGAGCCCAAGACGACATGCGTCACAAGGTAAGGCTCTTATGAATTCTTGGGCATGCCTTTTGGACTTACCAATGCACCGGCCACTTTTTGCACCCTGATGAACAAGCTTTTTCATCCTTATCTTGATCAATTCGTAGTAGTGTGTTTGGATGATATCGTGATATATAGCCAAACTTTGGAGGAACACTTGCAACACTTGAGGAAAGTGTTCCAATTCCTAAGAGAAAATGAGCTATATATCAAGAAGGAAAAATGCTCCTTTGCCTAAGAAGAAGTGATGTTCTTGGGGCATAAGATAAAGGATGGAAAACTCATGATGGAGGATGCAAAGGTGCAAGCTATACGAGATTGGGAACCACCACCAAAGGTGCAGGAGTTAAGGTCCTTTCTTGGACTTTTGAACTACTATCATCGCTTCATTAAGGGCTACTCAGCAAGAGCGGCTCCTTTGACGGATCTCCTTAAGAAGAACTGGACTTGGGCGTGGAGTATAGAATGCCAACATGCCTTTGAAGATTTGAAGAAGGCTATTTACGAAGAGCCAGTTCTCAGCCTACCCAATCCCTCTAAGCCTTATGAAGTCCACACCGATGCTTTAGACTTTGCTATTGGTGGCGTGCTCATGCAAGATGGTCATCCTATTGCTTATGAGAGCCGAAAGCTTAACGACACGGAACGTCGCTATACCGTCCAAGAGAAGGAGATGATGGCGATCGTCCATTGTCTAAGGGTTTGGCGACACTACTTGTTAGGCTTCAGGTTTGTCATAATGACTGATAATGTTGCTACTAGCTACTTTCAGACCCAAAAGAAGTTAAGTCCAAAGCAAGCTCGATGGCAAGACTTTCTTGCAAAGTTTGATTATTCCTTAGAGTATAAGCCAGGGAAGACAAATGTTGTGGCAGATGCTCTAAGCTGCAAAGTAGAGTCAGCATCCCTCAGCCATGTTGATAGCCCCTTGCTTCGCTGCATCAAGGAAGGACTACAAAAAGATCCTCTTGTAAGGAACATTACTGCCCTTGTAGAAGAGGGTAAGACAAGACGCTTTTGGATCGCAAATGACTTGCTCTACACAAAGGGACACCAACTTTATGTACCAAAGTGAGGAAATCTCCAGAGGGAGCTGATAAAAGAGTGCAATGATTCCAAGTGGGTAGGTCACCCAGGTATGAAACGCACTCTTGCTCTTTTGAAGACAAGTTATTATTGGCCACAAATGCGGGATGAAGTGGAGACCTATGTGAGGACTTGTCTTGTATGCCAGCAAGAAAAGATTAAACAACAAGCACCAGGTGGATTGTTTGAACCCTTGCCAATCCCAAATAGGCCATGGGAAAGTGTTTCCATGGACTTTATCACTTCCTTGCCAAAGTCAGAAGGGTATGGAAGCATTATCGTGCTAGTTGATCGGTTTAGCAAGTATGCTACCTTCATCCCTACACCTGCTAATTGTACTGCTAAAGAAACGACACGGTTGTTCCTACGCCATGTGGTGAAGCTTTGGGGAGTACCTTCAAACATTATGAGTGATCGGGATCCTCGCTTCATTGGAAGGTTTTGGACAGGGCTTTTCAAACTACTTGGTTCGGATCTAAACTTCTCTACAAGCTTTCATCCCCAAAGTGATGGCCAAACAGAGCGTATCAATGCACTCCTTGAGTTATACTTGAGGCACTGTGTGAGTGCTAACCAACGAGATTGGGCAAAGTTGCTTGATGTGGCCCAATTCTCTTACAATCTTCAAAGGAGTGAGGCAACAAACAAGAGTCCCTTCGAGGTAATCATGGGACAACAACCGACGACGCCTCTTACACTTGTCACAAACTATGAAGGCAAGAGTCCAGCAGCATTCAAGTTTGCAAAGTCGTGGCATGAACAAGCTGAGTTGGCTCAAGCCTACTTAAACAAGGCG
Source organism: Artocarpus hirsutus (assembly GCA_946598075.1). NCBI lineage: Eukaryota > Viridiplantae > Streptophyta > Magnoliopsida > Rosales > Moraceae > Artocarpus > Artocarpus hirsutus. The sequence continues at coordinate 51,006 of CAMOHE010047079.1, forward strand.
TCAAAAAGGATGAAGAAATGGGCGGACAAGAAAAGGAGGCTGCTAGAGTTCAATGAAGGAGACCTTGTTATGGTGAAATTACTTCCCCAACAATTCAAGTCCTTAAGGAAGGTCCACAAGGGCTTGGTGAGGAGATATGAAGGACCCTTCCCTATCATTCGACGTGTTGGTAAGGTTTCCTGCCAACTCCAATTACCTCCAAAACTAAAGATTCATCCAGTCTTTCATGTTAGTCTCTTAAAGCCATATCACGAGGATATAGAAGATCCTACAAAAGGGGAATCTAAATGTGCACCAACTGCCGTGGTGACTTCATTTGATAAAGAAGTCGAAAGCATTCTCGCTGATAGGCTAATTCAAAGGCATGGCATACCAAACTATAGGGAGTATTTAGTTAAATGGAAGAACTTGCCAGATAGCGAAGCTAGCTGGGAGCATGAAGATGCACTATGGTAGTTCAAGGATAAAATTCAACAGTTTCAAGAAAAAGACGCGACGAGGGCGTCGCGAGCTTAGGTGGGGGAGGATGTCACAAGCCGCACAAGTTTTGCCCCATCCTAACCATTGGAGGCTCATGAAGACTCTAGGATTCTCTAGAGTATTTTCTAAGCGTTGGAATCAATTAGAATACTCTAGAACATCCTAGAGAAATCAAGGCAATGAGGTAGAGTCATGGAGTTTCTAGAATATTCTGCAATATTCTAAAAGCTTTCATGACATTCTAGAAGGTTCTATAATATTCTAGAAGATTCTAAATTGGTCCAGAATACTTAAAAAATATCTAGAACTCTCTGGAAGATTTGAGAACCATTTGGAAGACCCTAGAGAACTCTAAAACTTTCTAGAACATTTGAGATACATGTAACATACTAGTATATTGTAGAATTCTCTAGAGCCTTCCACACTTTGTACATAATCTAGTAGCATGCTAGAATGTTCTAGGCTAGCCCTCTTTTCATATAATTCTAGAATGTTCTTTGAAGGGCTATTGGCCTATAAATAGGGGAATGCCCCTCATTTGTCATCCATCCCTCCACACTTGTAAAGACTACCTTCATAATAGAAATCATCTCTTAAAGTTCTTTCTTTGCCTTTACTAACATTTCACTTTGCCTTCTCACTTTGTCCTTGAGAGTTCGGGTGAAGTTAGGCTTACTTAGCATCGGGATTGTGCTAAGGCCGCACGGTTGCTTAGTTGAAAGATTAAGGCCGTGACAGCAGGCTCTTTTGCTTTTCCTGTGTAAGTTAAATAATGTCATATTCATAGTACAAAATGCACTATATCATAAGATTCTTCTATATTTGGATTTTGTTTCATTGTATATTTGTTGAACATGTGTGACTAAATTATTATAACTCACATCTTTTAATAATTTTAAAATAATACATATTGCCCAAATAGTTTGTTTTAGCATGTACCTGATTATGAAAGATGAATACTTGGAAATTAAAAAAAAAAAAATTGGCATATGTGATTTTTCCTTGATTTATACTTTTAGTTTTGTTATATTGAAGACTAGTGTTTAGGAGGTACGATTATAACCAATTTTTGTTAAAAACACTATAGCATGTGAGATATTAACATTATAGCTCACTTTTTCTTGACACTATAGCAATAAAAAATTTTGATTAGAACTGATTTTACCAAATACAATATCAAAAAATGTGACTCAAACTAGTATGACACACACATATATGAAGGTTAGGGCGGGAATGGATTGGCAGTCCTGAGAAAATGTCGAATTCGAAAGGCTTGCGCTTGAAGAAACACAAGGCTCGGTGCATAGGCTTTCAGTGTTTCAGATTTTGAAAGTTTCTGGCTCGTTTTCCCCCCCATGACATTGGATTTAGCATTTTAATTATTAACAAATACCTTTTTATTTCTTTTGCCTTTCATTATAATAAATGAAAGTATCATCCAAGCATGGCTCTCGAGTGTTGCTATTTTTAGCCATGTATTGTTTTTATGGTAAATTAATAGCGCCATATTCAAGCCCAAGAAAAGGAGAATCAAATGACACCATAACTAGATTATATAACTCTAATTTCATGGCCACATTTCCCATATATATCTGCAAATTACTTAAATTTTGTTATAAATCTCCTAAATATATATAACAAAAACAACTTAATAATAATGCTATGAGGTTCGTGTTGCACACCAAGTTTTCTTTTCTTTTCTTTTCTTTTTTCTCAGAAAAGACACCAAGTTTTTTTTTTTCTCCCTTCGAGCCCTTGTTTACATAATAAATTACAGAAAAAAGGATGTTTAGAAAAAAAAAAAATGGGGCAATCAAACCCAATCCAACCAGAGAAATTATATATATATATATATATATATTTATAACCTACAAATTATAAACTACAATGCACAATATGCTGTCGTATGTACACGTCTGATTTCTTTAAACTAACGGTTCGAAGACAATTATTTAGTGCATTATGAATATTTACTGTGAATATTCAAGTTTAAAATTTAAAACTCCTTTAGATATAGTAGAGTATAAAAGAGTTAGAGATTTCTAACAAAATATTGTAGTGTCAACGAGAAATGACATGACGTCGGAGACTAAAAAAATTCTTTTAGGCAGGAAAAAAACAACACTACAACAAGAGGGCCAAAATGTGATAGTAATAATGACATTATCATCCAACCCGTTGAGAGCAGAAGTGATGATCATGAAGAATCAAATTGGTCATCTTATTCTCTAGACGAAGCAGACTATTATTACATCTTCTCCTTTAGACAGAATAATTCTTCCGAAGTATTGAAGAGTCAAAAGGCTAATGAAGTGTCGTTTAAGTACATTGATAGCATGTTGAGAACTAATTTACTGTTTGGCAAAGTTGGTTCTAACCAACTTCTTATTTAAAAACAATATAAAACTCTCACATGTTACAGTATTTACAGTTCTAACCAATTATTCCAACCACCATACCAAACGCCTTAAGTCGAGACACGTTGATCAGAAGGTTAGCCTTTTTTTGCCTTACATCCCATACAATAATATATTTTCGTGTTGAGTATACAAGTTAACAATTATTGTAATATTAACATTCAGTTATAAACAGTGTAAAGCTCTCATATGCTATAGTAAAAACAGTTCTAACCAACGATTCTAACCTCCTTGTCAAACACCTATAAAATTTTGATGTAAACGGCGCTTTTTTTTCTTTTTTAAAAGATTCGAGTGTAAGAGAGAAAAATGACCTTAATATTTTATTTTTTTTATTTTTGTCTTAATGACGAAGGAAATACCAATGAGGAGAAATTTACAAGAAAAGGACATACGACGTACCTAACAAATTATTGGGCGATTGTATGTAGTCTTCACCGAAGGGTCTTTAGTTCTTTCTCTTAAGGTCAAAGTTTTATCCTTGACTGAAAATGTGTGTGCTTTTTAACTATTTGTTTCTATATTCAAACGAGTTATGAAGATTCCATTTAGCCGTTATTTTTCTTTTGTTTGGGCTCATTCATGATTGAGTTTTCCCAACTTTTGCTTCCTTGATGTCTAACTTTTTCAAGGATGTGGAAGAAGAAAACATTTATTTGAAAGCAAAATGGGTTTGCGGGCCAATTTTGAATCAACCGGCTCTTCCCAATCGTCAAATGCCAGCATAACGCTCCTTTGCCTTTCCAGTGTAAGTTTATGCCGTACGCAATAGTAAATGTTGTAAATCTTTTTAGTTTTTAACAAAATTTATTTCATTTGGATTCTGTTTTGTCTAATTTTTTTTTGTGTCAAATAGTATTCAACTAATTATATTATAATATATCATTTAATAAAAAGCATCTAAAAGTTAATTAAATATTATTTTAAATTTTTTAAATGATGTGTCATAAAAAAATTGGTTAGACACCATTTAAGATATTAAAATTGAACAAAAATACAACAAAAGATTTGAATCCATATTCTACATATGTGGCTAAATTATCATGATTCACATCTTTTAATATTTAAAGAAAATAGGTGTAGCTTGCTTTTTAACTCATTATCCAAAATAGTTCTCTTTTAGCATATATGATGATGAAAGATGACTAGGGAATAAAAAGTTGGCTTATTTGATTTCGCTTGATTTATATTTTTTAATTTTATTATATTGACAAAAAAATTGACTACACGCAAAAAACTAACTCTACACACCACCCATGGCGGTGGCAAAATGGTTTAAGGGATGCCAACCAAGGCTTCCTCATGCTCCCAACACAGGTTCGAGTCTTTCTCGTTTTACCTGCGCCTTGATATATTCCGAGGCTAGGATCCTTCATGCTCCCAACACAGGTTCGATTCTTTCTCGTTTTACCTGCGCCTTGATATATTCCGAGGCTAGGATTGGGCTCTAGGCCCTATGTTGCAAAGATCAAGGACCTTTGATGTCTAATATGACCATTTCATCTCTACTACTAGTAAATTCCCATAGTGGCACTGGTCGGAGGTGTAAAGACACCGCTGATTCCTTTTTTTTATTCAAAAAAAAAAAAAAAGAATGATGCGCGGGCAAGAATACTTGTGTGTGTGTGTGTGTTGATAGTTGTTAAAAATCTTTGGTAAAATCATGCAGGTTAGGGTGGGAATGAATTGGCAGCCCCAAGAGACCGCTAAATTCAGAAGGCATGCGCTCGAGGAAACCCAAGGCTTGCTACATAGGCTTTCGGAGTTGTAGATTGTGAAAGTTTCTCACTCATGTCCCCCCATCGGCCCACAAAATTGGATTCAACATTTTTAACAATTAACAAATATCCTCTTATTTCTTGAAAATTACACCAAATAATACAGTTTCAATTCTTAATGTAGCAAATAGCATACTTTTAAAAATATTGAAGTAAATAATATTTTTAGAATCTTGTACTCTTTTTAAACACTTGAATTTTCAATTTAACCTCCTCCTCATTCTTCTTTTTCATCTTCTCTTTATTTTCGTTTTTGTTTTTTGTTATCTCGCTGTTGTTCGTGTTTTTCTATGCGTTATTTTATACAAAAATAAATTTCAAAACTTGTAAAAAATGTCACTTTTTAAAAACTAATTATAGTAAATTCAAGTTTTGAAACTATTTGTTGTAAATTTTAAATTTATGATATAAATAATTTATTTATCCTTTTGTTTATAGTATGAATAATTCTTATTTAGACAATAAAAAAATAGATTTATGATGCAAATAATGTATTTACCTTATTATCTATAATGTAAATATTTTTTATTTACATAGTAAATAAATTGTTTATATTATAAATCAGACATTTATTACTAACATTTTCAAAATCTAATATTTACTTTAAAAAGTTTCAAAAATTTGACATTTTTCACCTCCTTTCAATAAATTTTATTTTAACCTAAATGAACTATTTACTAAACACTATTACAATTTAGTCTATTTATTTTTATTTTTAATTAATAATAGGCTAATCCCTCCCCCTCCTCCCTTGTTTCTTTGACCATTCATTGAAATCAATAAAAGTATCATCAGTACAATGGTTCCCGAGTACTATTTTTAGCCATGTATTGTTTTTTTGTTAAATTAATAGCACCATATTCACGCCCAAAAAAAAAAAAAAAAAAAGAAAAAAGAAAGACTTAAATGCACCCTATTCAAGCCAAAAAAAAAAACAAAGGGAATTAAATAACGCCATAACCCGACCATATAACAACAATTTCAAGGCCATACTTCCGATATATTTCAATTCCTTAAATATTGTTATGAATCTCCTCAAAAACATAAAAACAAAACAAAAAAGCTATGAGTCTCATGCTGTGCACCAGTCTATCTTCCAGCCCTTGTTTTCGGGATAAGTAACAATACAGGAGCATTCATTAAAAATAAAATAAAATAAAATAAAAAGGGCAATAATCAAAACCAACTCAAACAGAGAAATTAATAACTATACAAGCTTCCCTTTGTTTCTTATTATTTGCCCTCTTGCAAAGCACATCTTAGGTCTCATCTCAAACTCAAAGCACTTGGAGAAGTTGCAGTTGGTGTTGCTTCTCTAATGACACTTCCAAATTCTTCTGTGCCATGAAAACTGAATTGATTATACAGCCAAACACAATTACAGATGAGAAAGATAAAATCTTTGCATTATGTATGACTTCCTAGAAGGATTATACGCTACAACAATGAAAACACAAGACTACACGGATGGTTTTCATTTTTGACAAGTTCTACTGCTAATAATATCACTTCACAGAGCCTGGAAGAGTGGGAAATGACCCAAAAACAAATGAAAAGAAAGCCAACTGTAACTACACCAATGCTAACCCTCCACACCGGACGACTATGCGCAACTGCATCAGAAGGTTCTCACAAACTCCCGGTTGAGCTTTTTCTGAAAACAAATGACTGAAGACGTAACCTGGCACTGGCAGCCACGGCAATGGATTCTTCGTCTTTCTTTTCTTTTGCAGCAGCAACAGCAGCGACATAAGCTTCTCGAGCTTCCTCCATTTTCTGCATCGCTATCTCATCCAAATCATCCTTATCATTCAAACAAGAGTGGCTTAGTTCCAAATACAACCACCGACAAGCTGACAGAATCTATCTACAAGTGAAGAATTTTCTAAATCTTTACGCCTTAATAACTGTGTAACTCTAATTTTCCAAATGCTTATCATGAATATATCACTTACACACGCTGCTTAAACTTCAATAGAGAAGTAGCCTAAAACGTCAAGATCATTTTATTCTTTTCCTTTTTTTTTTTTTTCAACAGGCAGTAAAAGTCAAAAAATAATAAATAAAAAATTTAAAAAAAAATTCATGTACATCAATATTATTGTTGTCTTAAAGCAGCTAGTAAAATATATAACATAGCAAGGCACGGTACTTTTCCAAAAAAAGAAAGGGAGAGAGGAAAAAGGCTAAGGTAGGAAAAAACTGAAAAAGATGGTCTTATGAGCTTACAATGCAAGGAAGATTATTCACATTACAGGGAGAGATGTCATAATCTTCAGCATAATGACCAGAATCATTTTTCAGCAACCCGTCAAACAGTAACATAAAGGACGAAATCTCCCCTTGAACCGAGTTTAGCTCGTCTTGGAGCTTCTCCACTTTCGTATTGGATGTCATGGCTTCCCACTGTTTCTTTTCCAGTGCAGCTTGCTTGTCTGCAAGCTTAATCTGCGGAAGTGGACAGTTATTATAGTAGATAGAAAGGGCCACGCTGACACAGAGAGAAACTAAGATATAAATAGAGAAAGAAATACAAATGATATGGTTCAATTTGAAGCAAGTAGCTATTCTTAACATGACTGTAGGTCCTAAAATTTTAAAGCTTCTGACATAACCTTGCATAAGTTAAAACAGGTTCAGGTAATTGGTTAAAACTTCAATGCATTCTAAGTTCCAAGAATAAAACTGATTTATGTTTTGTATAAATTTTAAAAGTTGCAATGAGTTTCAAATTCTATAATTTTGTTTCCATAGTAGCACTGATCCGAACCGAGACAGAGATCCATGTCATAACAATATACAACCCCAATTTTCATAAACCTTTCAAAAGAAGAAAAACTGAATGTCCTCTTCCTGCCGGCAACCCTAATGTCAACATTGATTACCATTGTAACGTGTTAGAATTCAACGATATCATGTAACAATTCTGCCGTTATGTTAACAAGCCCCTTCAGAAAAATTCAAAGTTGTAAAACAAATAAACCAAAGTTTGGCATGCACCAAAGGAAAAAAGTTGGAAATTCTCTAATCTTACAGAAACATTCAAGTAAGAAACAGTTAAACACCTTTGCATCAGAAAGTTGTTGCTGTATAGACTTGATTAATGATTCCTTTTCTGAAGTTTGGATCTTTAGTTCATCAAGTTGTGCATGAAGAGCACTCATTTCATTCTTCAAAACCTCTGCGGATTTTAAAGATTCATCTTTCTCCAACAACTTCCTTTGCAGATCCTCCAGCTGCCCCTTTAATAAATTCAGCTCTTCTCTGTCATCTGCTGTCAAAGCCCTTGAAGAAAAAAGTGAAATACTTTCAGCATCTGGATTATTGCTTCCATTCTTTCCTTCTTTCTCTCCAGGCTCCCTTTTCTTTCTTGCAGGGATAGATTGTGCTGCATTCCTCCCTCTGAATTCAGATGCCTTCAACATAAAGAAAGAAATAACAGCGCCCATTTAATATTGTTGCAGAAAAATTACCTTATTTGCAAAAACATACCCAAAGAAAACAGAACATATACAAACAACAAATTCAGAATGACACCATTGGTGTCACGGAGGAAAAAAAAATCAAAGAATGTGAAAGATCAACAAAGTATTTGATGCATTAACACCAATTAAACAATAAATTGCGAAAGTAATTTGGTCAGAGTCCATTCAATCCTGAAAAGTTCACATAAAATAAAATGGAAAAAAAGAACAAAATTGCATTTACGTCCCCCCTCCTTTTCATCTGCATAATACTTCTTAACAGATAAATACAACATTGCAGAAGATTCTATTGAAAATGAATCCTATGGAACGCTCCCTACCAATGCATTTTTACATCCCACAGCTTTGGCAGATTGCTTAGCCCTAGCTACACGAGCCCTTCCTGCGTGCCATAAATGACACCTACAAGAAATACTAATGCAATCCAACTTATAATCATGGACTCGACTCGATAATCTGTTGATCGAGTTGATTCCATGATTATAAGTTCATTCCATAGCGGACCAGACCGGAATAGGGTTATATACATTCTAATTATGTTTTTCAAATTTGATAAATGTTGGTTGATTGTATATTTCATTATAGTTCTATGATTCAAAGTAGTCTTCTTCAAAAACAACTTAATAAATAAATAACACAATACATACAACAGAGTCAAAGTAAAAACAAAAATGTAGAATTCCTAAGAAAGATTACACTTTGTAGCTAAAAAATGAACTTTTTCACTGTCTAAACCTATATCTTTCTAACTAGTATGATGTTATCCAACCTATCAAAGAAAAGACAAAAGAATATGCATAACAAAATGTTAGCATCAGTTAAGTATAGAACCATCAGAGAAGAATCAACTACTTCAGTTGAAATTTCACCAATTAAGAAGAATGCGTAAGAGATAACCCGGTATCATGCATAACTGCCAACAATTAATGCATCTTTAACTTATGGATTCCATGAGAATGCCTTATAAAACGCAGCCAAAGCGCCCATACACTACCATGAGACTTTTTAACAATAATATTTATTGCATAAGGAATATATGAAACGCCGCTAAATTCAAATCAATAACTAAATCCCCAAAACACATAATTAGAGCTCATAACTGCCACTTGATTGTTTAACATAGTGAAGTTAATAACAATCAATTCTTGAACTTCAAAGGCTTGACAGAAAGCAATGTAGAAACTAACGTTTCTTTATCAAATCAAACCACCCCATTATTTTTACAAAACCCTACAAATAAATCTAAAAATTCTCTCAATCCTAAGCCAAGAGTAGAATTGCGGAAAAAAATTCTTGAGTTCAAATTCTTACCCTTCTGTATTGGGATTCCCTTGAAGGCGTCTTAGTGTAGATCATCGAACCCCGGCGCGTAAACGAACTGCTTGCTTTGCGATCCTAGAAAGATTGCTATGAAATTTTGTCAATTTCACAAATTCTTTTCAATTTTTTGCTTTTTTTAGAAATTCATAGCAATTCTTTCAGTTACTAAGTGACAAAGCCAATTTCCAAAATCTTCCACCTCCCGTCATCCCAAACAATGCAAAACCCGCAATTCAACCCAAGTCAACCGGAACCTCAAATCAAAACTTAAATTCCACTGCTTTCCTCATTTTACCCCAAATCCTCGGACACCAAACAGTAAAGATCCCTAAAAGAGTTCAACAAAATCTCCCAAAGAGACTACGAAGAGAGAGAGAGGGAGAGCTTACAATGAGGGACTGAACAAGAGGGACGATCTCGACGAGGTCCTTGAAGAGGTCGCGATCGACATTTCTCGCACCGGCACCGGCTATTGACGGCGGATTCCGGCGATCGGTCGGCGACAACAGGCCGGGATCCCCTGAAAGCCACGAATTCGGCTCCCCAAAACCGCTGGCGTTGTCTTGCAAATCCACAAAATGCTGTGACTCGTACATCTTCTTCTTCTTCTACAATTGTTCAGATTTCTGAGTCGATTTTTGTTCAGAACAAAAAGAGAAAAATCATCGGATTTGAAGAAGAAGAAGAAGAAGAGAAAAGTATTGGAGAGTGGAAGAAAGAAAAGAGTAATCTCTGTGTTTGATTTTGTTTTTTTTTTTTTTCTCGGGACATTAGTTTCCGTTTTGAGTTTTGAACCCATTTTGAATCCAATGTAAGATTACGAAAAAGCCCTCGCTTCTTTAAGAAGGAGAGGGCTGGGCAAATCCACATATTGGGTCCAGGACTGGATTGTCTGTTCAGTTAAGCCATAAATTCATACCTGTTTATTGCTTTTAATAATATTGTTTACTTTTTCTTATGTTTTTAGTTTGGGTTATTTTTATTTTTAACCCTTAAAGAATATCAGTCATCTAATTTTAACTTTTAAATTTTCGGTTGATACATTAATAATTTTTTAGCTTTACAAATGGTATGTTGATGGTACTTTTGGTACGCAAATATTAAAAACTTGCAGAGTGAGTTATATATGATCGGGATAAAAGTAATTTCACTAGATTACCTCTTCTTATTTTTATGATCTAGTTTACTAATAGTGTGTTTGACTGGGTGTTTAGAACCGTTAGAGGGGTTTTACTATAGTATATGAGAGCTTTACATTATAACAATTTTTTTATTGTTAATATAGCATGTGAAAACTATACGCCGTTTATAAATAAAAAAGTGGTACAAATCCCTTTTTGCTAAACACCCTGTAAGTATATTAAATTTTATATCATATGTGTCGTTCTTTTTAAATCACACAGCTCCGGTTACACTACTATGGAGTATATCATATGTATCACAAGGAAGTATAGATAGTTGCCAAAAAAAAAAAAGGCCTCATTCTAACAATAAAATTATTACATTATTTTATGTTAAAGAAACAATAAAAAATAAAAAGAGAATTAAATCATTAATATTGAATACTGATATATGTCATGCAAGAACCCTGAAAATTTTTTTAACTTTTTTCCAGCCAAAGAATTAAAGAACAAGCACCTAAAATTAAAAGGCCTAAAAGGAAAAAAGTGGTTCATGGAATAGAATTGTCAAGTATTATGCTTAAAGTATACTCATTCATCGACATTCACAGCATTTTCTGCTTGATAATTGTTATGTCATTAATTTTCATAACAATTTTTAGTTCCACAAGGACACAAACTGACAGTTGCAAAAACAAAATTGTACGCACACTTGAATTAAACTTCTATGATACTTCAATACAAAGTTTTTTGCCCATTAATTTGCCTGACATGATCTCCTTTAGATGCTAACACATAACATAATCCGACAAGAAATTTGATCCACCTATGAACCATGTTGTTACCTCATTTTGAGAGCCTTTATAATTGTCCTATCCACAGATTTTGCGTGTTTTTCTTCTGTGTTATATATATATATATATATATATATATATATATATAACTCAAGAACAACAAGAAGTAATTTGGTACAATTTTGAATTTGCCTCATTTGTTTTGGTCATTCTTGGTAATTCCCAACCATCACTTGGGTGTCCAAGAGAAAAGGCAAAAAAGGGGGAATTAAAAAATAAAATCTATGGGGTCCTAAGGCTCATTCCATTCTGGATTATGACCCCCCAACCCAAATAACAGTGAAAAATCATCAAAAAGTGAGAGCAGGCACATGTGAAGTTGTTTGTTCTCTTCAAAAATAAATAAATAAAGAAGAAGAAGAAGCTAAAAGGCGGAAAACAATGAAGGGATTTTTCATGTTTTGGGCAAAGTAAGAGAGTGACAGTTCAGTTCCGATAAGCATAAGTATCTGTTTTTAATGGGTATTTATTTCTTTGACCTGTCCTTTTGTTGCACACTTTTTTGGAACAGTTGCTTGTTATTATTCCAAATGCCGGGCTATATATTATGAGGCTACTCTTTTTCGGCTCCTGAATTCTTCCTCCTTTATCACTTTGAACTTGTACAACAACATTCTTTTTTTTTCTTGGCTGTTGTTCCTCCAAATTTCTTTATCATTCTCTATCTACTACTTCAATACATATATATATATATATATATATATATATATCCATGCAACAAAATAATAAGCCATGCTCAACAACTTTAAAGCTTTGAGGTTCTTCTGGGCATGATGCTAAGAGGTATTTGTTTTTGATGAAAGTATTTTTCACCTTTTTTTTTTACGCTACTGTGCTCTTCTTTTTTGTTTTTTGTAAGTTTGTTAGGAGAGGTTATTGGGATCTGAGTTTTGATCTAAACTTCTGTTTGTTTCTTTCTTTCTGTCCTGGTTTCCTCTGGTTGTTTCTTGAGAAAAGAAGATGAATGAAGAAACATTTTAGAAGCTTCTTGAATCATGGGTTTTTTCCTATTATATTGAAAAGATGTGAATTCTTAATTCATCCTAGTCAAAGTTAGTTTAACATGCATGACTATAAGATATTCTTAATTCATCCTAGTCAAAGTTAGTTTAACATGCATGACTATAAGATACAGAAAGGTGATTCTTTGTTCTATTTCAAAAGAAAATATATTTGTAATTAATGGCTGAAAACTTCATGATTATTTTTTACCCTTCAACGCTTCTCTTATAATCTGCTCTCTGTTGTGTCTCTCTCATTTTCTACTTTCAATTTCTTACAAGTGCCGTCAATATCTGATTAATCTCACTTCTTACAAGTCGCTTGTATATTCTATCTGTTTTCCTACCTTGAAATTTCGTCTGATCAAAAGGAAAATGACTCACTGATTTGTGGCAGTCTTTCTGTTCTAAAATTTATGCAATTTTTTTCAATTGATTGCCTTGTAAATATGCCATGGGCCACATTGCATGGAACTCATTCCCACTTTTTGGTAATGTCCAAAGAATTCCCCTGCGTTTATCAAGATGTATCACCCTGTATTTTTAGGAATGATGCATCTATCCCCTAAGTTTACACATCGTATTAAAAGCCTCCTTTGTATGAGAGATATGTTTAAAACGATCTGTAAAATGTAAACGATTGATGTAACATTCCTGAAAATATAAGAGGAAACGCAACATATTGATGAAACACAAGCGAAGTTTTCTATATCATCCCTTTTTCTGGGGATAGAGAATCTTGTGGATAAGCCTTTATCATTCTCAAATACTTGTCAATCTCAAAACCTTTTCACGAAAGCTTTTGCGTGTTTTTCAAAAAGTCAATAAATGAGGGAGTTTGGAAACATGGTTCGAACTAAAGATTTGAACTAAGAATACTGTAACAATTTAAATTTTATGAGAGAAAATACTATTAAAAAACTGGTTCGAACCAAATCTTTTTAGTTTGAACTGGAGTTTTTAAATGCACCCTATTTCCTTTGCAAGTTAACTACATGCAATAAGGATCTAAAAATCTTTTAACCATATACATTAATGGTGTATCACACCTTTGATATTCTAGTACCAGCATCTTACACTATGTTGAATATTGAGACAACAATTTGTATATGCAATAGATTGTCAATCCATGTGCAGCAAGCCAACTATTAGCTACAGTCCGGATTACAAGTCTTTCAAGTTCACTGAAAAAAATGAGGGCATGAAAGAAGAAAAGGCACACAATAAAAGCAGTTTAGAAGATCTATCTGTTTCAACTCTGAAGAGTAAAGATTGTGATGCTAATGGCTCAGAGGAAAGTAGAGAAACAAAGAACCATTTCACCACAAAGGATGACTCCACGGACTATGAATTACCTGAGCTCGTTGTTTTCCTTCAAGAGAGCAATTACAATTTTGTTAAAGACATATGCATTGACAAGGAAGTGCGTTCTCATGGCAAGTGCTCGGTAGAAAATTGCGAGCTGGACCATAAGATCATCTCTTGCATACTTGAATCCGATGCCGGCAACAAAAGGAGCAAATCAAAAGTGCAAACTATGTTGACATTGTCATCGGAGTCAAAAGCAACCGGCAAACACGACCACCATGAGAACGGTTCTCAGAAGAAGGAATCATCAAACTCGCTGAAAAAAGGTTTAGACTTTGGTGGAAGAGATGAGAGCTCAACAGATCATTCCACCAAGGAGATTGTACATGAGGTGAGGCATTACTTGCTTTTAACATGCCATAGAAATTCAATCAATAGTTGTCTAATTCAAGGTTTATTTCACACTAAAATGGGGATAGATTGTTGAAGTAGCATATGAAATCTTCACTTTTCAAACAGTTTGAAAATTGTCCTTCAAGTTGTTCCCCATATTGGCCTTGTAACTTCTTCTGGAAGAAATCTGTTGACGAGTCAGATTCAAAGTCAAAACAAGTGGTGCATATTGGTGATGGATTTTCTTCTTTAAGAGTGTCTCATTTTCTTTCCTATATCTATTCCATGACTGGAGGAGAAACATACTAAACAAGCCAAGTATGATAGACCTATATTCTCAACATTTGAAATGCAGCCGTCAACTTCTTTTCTACCTCTCGTGTTTGATTTTGTTATTAGCACTCCGAAAATGACCTTTTGATTGATGTGAACACTAGCCTTTGGGAGAAGAAATTCTAAAATGGACAAGTAATATTAAAAGATACTGTGGAAATCTAGTGGAATCATTTGAAAAATTGTGTCCAAAAACATGTTTCATATCCAAAAATTAATTATATATATATATATATCCTAGTAGCCAAAGAGACTCACCCTAAAAATATAGGCCAAATCACTAACAGGGTTCACTTTGACAACCAGCTGAAAACAGCTTATGCGGCTTCTTTTCTTACCTCAAAGAGACATCTTTTATGTCCTCATTTAGTGTAGGTTTTTGTGGGTGATGGAGATCATGTATTAATCAGTTTTCATATTTCGTTTCCATTCAATTAGGGATTTATGTTATTAAGGTAGGTTTTTATTGTCAGCTTTTTTTATTTTATTTGGTCTAGTATCCTATTACGGTGTTTCTACATTTCGTGTTAATTTATTTTCCTACTTTGTTTTTTGGTTACATATAAATTATAGTAGCACTTTAATTTCAATTTGGACAATGGTTAATGAATATTGAGATCAATGACTTTCCTCAAGCTCTCTAGATTCTCTCTGTTTCTCTTTCTGGTGGCTTTTGTTCTCTTAGTACCTTGGTTCTGTTCTTTTCTCTCGTTTGCTTTTCTTTTTCTTCCCGTTTCTTTGACCCGGTTGCTGCATTTTCCGCCACCTCAAGAAGGCGCGCTCATGATCGCATCGAAAGAGAAATACTGAAAAAAACAAAAATGTGTTTGGAAAGTCATGATGCATCAATTGGACATCACTAGTCACCCAAAAGTTGGTGTGCACTCGCTATCATTTTTTTTCTTTTTTTGCACCATTCTCCACATCTAGGGGCCACAAACAAGAAGATTCATTGGTAATGCTCAAGTCTACAAACTCATATTTACTCCTCATTTTGGAGAACTTTATACAGGATTTAGAGAGCTTAGGTAAATTCTCTAAACAAAAAAATGTGGTATTGATCCCTCATAACTTGTTTTTGCAGGTTCAAAAGGCAGTTTTGACAAGCTCTATGGTACCACAAAAAATTGAGAAACATGGTGATAATAGCCAGACCAGCATTAATACTAAAGAGGTGGATAGTAGAAAGAATTCTTGTGATAGTGATATATCTACAACCAGAAGTGGCACAGAGGAACTTCAAGTTAGTCCGGAAAGAGAGAAAATGAATCCACAAGCCACAGAAAATGAATCCACAAGCCACATTCAACAAAATTTTGGTGCAGAATCCAGACAGTTTTCATCCGGCCATTTCTCCGCCCACATATCACACCATGGAGCGGCATCGCCGAGCTTTCATAGCGTCTCTCATCGGTCAAACAGCAGCACTACTAGCTCACGGTCTTTCGCTTTCCCCATGTAAACCAACTCTCATTCGCCAACAATTTCTTTTTTATTATCATTCTCTGATCTCTCATTGGAATAACTTGTTGTCCTTAAAACTTATTCTTTTCTTAACATGAGCAGATTAGCCTCAGAATGGCGTGGCAGTCCCGAAAGAATGGCGACACCTGAAAAGAAAGAGTTAAGAAGAAAGCGCCAAGGGAAGTTTGCCAGGTTTCTCTGCTGTAAATTCTGAGGTGTTTTTTATAGTCCTCTCCTTTTGGACTTGTTCAATTCACAATCCTTGATTCTTTTGTTTTCATTGTTTGCTTTGTTACCTCTGGTTTTGGAGTGTATAATGATAAAATCTTGAGAGGTAAACCACAACAAAATATTGTATCAAATTTTTCTTGGTACTTCATCCATTATATCATAACAGCCAATTATTTAGAAGCAATGAGGCATTGATCTTTGTCAATTACTTCTGTTATTTGAATGCCTATATATATTTATGTATATATCATTATATACATTACACATTTTCAAAAAACTTTTATTAAAGTTTCCTTCAATAAGCCATGGTTTGGTTAGTAATTTATAGTAAGAAATGTCACAACTTGCAAGTGAGTAGTCTATAACTTTCTTTTAGAATTCTTATTCTTTAAGAACACATAAAAATTCAAGAATAACTCTATGGTATAATTGAGAAAAAGTGTAATATACACACACAAACATTGCTAATTGCTAAAGTCTATATATATGTGTGTGTGTGAATGTCAGGCACTTTAACCATTTTATATATCAAGAAGATATGTTCTATAATTTATTGTAACGTTAAATAGTAGGTATAACATCATAACGTTTATGAGTCTACGTAAAATATGACCTTAGAAATTCTAATACTATGGGTGGAGGTAGGCAAGGCCCTTGGAGGTATATGCCCTCCTGACTTTTTGAAGTTTAAATTTAATTTACATAGCTTTTCAAAAAATTTTATATATGTCACTCTCATTAACCAAATTTTACATATGATTCCACTAAATTTAATTTAATTTTTTTCTTTTATTAAAGTAATTTTTTTAAAATATGTCTCTACTTGAATATTTTTTCTATGATTCTTATTATAACAAAAGTGATCATTCTAAATACTTTTTAAATTATGGCATTATATTTTTTCTCAAATATATAGTTCTTAGGCATTTTTTTTCATTAGTACTCCTAAGTCCAAACTATCATTTTCTTATAACAATTTCCCCCAATTTGCCCCTCTTCAAGTTTTTATTTTCTTCAAACACATCTCCACTTAAATATTTTATCTTGCGAGCTTCCCCACAAGCATTTTCTCATATGTACCTCCTAATTAATTTTTTATCTAATTTGTCTGCTAAAATCTTTATTACTCAAATATATTTTCCTTGTCTAAAAATATATAATATTCAACCAAAACATACATTTTTATTGAAAGTGCATTTTGATCTATCTTTTTGTATATTTTTAAAATTTTATAATTTTAAATGTGACTTATTAACTTTTTTTTTTTTTATTTGTCCCCATTTAAATAGTTTTTCTTAAATGTGCTTATACTCTTAGGGGGCGTCTGGTATGTAATAATCTTAAGGTGGAAATGGGAATCTGTAAGATTTATACGTTTAGTACAAGAATTTTGATTTTTAGATTCATAGAAAACTCAATTTTATGGAATTCACTTTACCCCATTTTGGGGTCATCTGAATCCCACCCAATAAGGTGATATTCATATTCTTAAGAATCTTAAAACTACAGGAATCTCACATTTTTTTTCATGATGATGATGATAAATAAATAATATAATATAATATAAAAACTATTACATATTTGTACTATTATCAAAACTTAATATTATTATTTAATGTTAATATTATATAAAATAACAATATATTATAAAGAATTATATTTTTATTATTATTTATATTCATATTATATATTATATATTATTTACTATAAAATATTTATTATATATAATATTTTAAAATAATTATATTATTATTAAATTATAATAATATTATTATTATAATTAATATTTTCATACAATATAAATATTAAAATTATATCAATATAAAATAACAATTTGATAATAAGGATAATAACAACATTAACAATAATAATAAAAACATAATAATATAATGTCAATATAAATAGTATGATATTATTATTCATAGTAATATCAATATGAAATTATATTAATACTATTATAATAATTATAAATATAAAATATAACTAAATTTGTTTAATATTTTTTTATAACAATATTTTTATTTAATGTTAATATTAATATAAATAATAATATATTATTAAGAATTATATTTTTTATTAGTTATATTCATATCAATATATTATATATTATATACAACATTTTAATATCAATATATTGTTAAATAATAATTATATGATTATTATAAATTAATTTTTTATATAATATAAATATAGTATTATATTAATATAAAATAATAATTATTTAATCATAATTATTATTTAACATTAATATTAATAGTAATATTAATTTTAAATTATATATAATATTATTTTATTTTTCATATTTATATCCTTATTATTTCCTAAGAATCTGATAGCATATTCTTATATACAATTAAACGTGATGATATTGGTTTTCTAGGAATCATATTGCCTACTATCTCGGGAATATGATTCCTACTGATTATTGCATGCCAAATGCCCCTTAAATAATGCACTTTTTTTCTATAAATATGACCTTTATTAAATATTTTTAATTGCCCTATTGAAATATTTTTTTAAACGTGTTCCTGCTTAAACATCTTTTTAAATAATACTTTCTTTTATGTGCCTACTAAATAATTTATCTTTAAATTTGCATCATTAAAATGTAAATTTTTTAGGAAAAAAGTATATACTTTTTTTTTATAAATGTGACCTTTATTAAATATTTTTTTAATTTCCCTATAGAAATAATTTTTCGTAAACATGTCTCTACTTAAATATCTTTTTAAATAATATTTTCTTTTATGCACCCTCCAAATAATTTATTGTTAAATTTGCCTTGTTAAAATGTAATTTTTTTAAGAAAAAAAGAATTTTACTTCTTTTATTTTACTAAACCAAACTCACAAGAGAAAATTATAATACATCAAGAAGAAACTGAAATTTGAAGACAAGTTACGTTCACGTACCAAAAAAATTCAACAGATTAACTGAATATGCTTCCAAACTCTGCCATGTAATACCAATGTAAGATAATTTAATGTTTGGTAATGTAAGTTAGAACTAAAGTTTTTGGTTGCTACAGGTTAAAGCTCTCATATATTACAGTGTCAAGAAAGAGAATGCTAGTGTAAAGCTCTCGCATGCTATAATGTTCAACTAAAATTAATTTAAACCATTGATTCTAACTAATGCTTTCAAACACTATCTTAATTCCTCATTAATTTTTTACCTTTTCAACAATATTATTACTATATAAAATAAAAATGATATTACATTTCGCATGTCTACAAGTTTCAGGTAGAAATTCTATGTAGATATGCACATACGGTGTAGCTTCACAAATTTATAAGCGGAAGATATTATACGTTAATCTATTAGGGAATCGTTGTTCACAAATAGTTTAAGCCAGCATATAAGCTTAAAGTCGGTCTACCAAAAACAAAAAAAAAAAAACGTATAAGCTTAGAGAAATACTAAACTCACTCTCTACGTATTCTTTTGCCACGTATTTTCTCATTTTCCCATAACAAATGAAACTAAAGTTTATCCTTTTTGGGTCATTTTTTACAAAGAATGCAATTCATTCAAATTATGAGGTGCATTTACTCTTATTTCTTTTTTCGAAATGCATTTTACTGTTATTTATAGTTTAGTATTTCTTTCACCTACTCTCTCTCTCTCTCTCTCTCTCTCTATATATATATATATATATTCCTGTTAGAGTGTTTTCTTCCTTTAAAAATGGGTCACGTACAGCAAAATAGAAATTTCCTGTTTATTTATTTTATGATCAAAATTTTCTTATCCCATAATTATAGGAGAATTCCTCTTCTTTTTAAGATTCTTCCCCTCAAATTATTATTATATCCTCCACAAGTTATATAATTGTTGTTTCTTGCAACCAAATAATTCAACCAATTAGATTTGCACGAGGATTAAAAAAAATATACAGTAAGAGAACAAAATGACGAAACCAATTGGATTTAAATCCTCTGTTCAATTTTGGTGTCTCAAATGGTTTTTAACAATTCATATTACCACATGTTATTTAATGAGAATATATAAATCAATTAAACACTATTTTCAAACTTTTTAAATAACGTGTCATAGTATAATTGGTTGAATATCTTTGAAATACCAAAAATTAGACAGATGATTTAAGTCCATACCAATTTATCTTGGTTAACTTATATTTATACTTTTTATTAATGACTAAATTACATTGACACCCTTGTATTTTACCCAAATTATAAAAACACCTCTTAGACTAAAATTAATCACACTAATACCATTTGACTATTCAAAAAATTACAGAGAGACCTCTTTGTTAGTTGACCGTGAGGGTTGACAATTAATTGACTGTTAATTTTGTTTAAATGTCAAAAAAAGCTCCTTCATTCATTAAAAAAATATTATTAGTTATTTGTGCAGTTAAAAATGATGATTTTACCCTTCTTTGACAGAAAAATGACAACAAAACTAAAACTATTAATTCCAAACAAGCCATAATTCAATTACAAAAATGGTTTATTTTTTCATAAAACTTTAAAGATTATAAACAAAAATTAAAAAAAAGTATATTTTTTGGGATAAAAATAAAAAACATCTATGAAAATTTTTAACAAATGGTACTTGAGAAAACAAAAAAAGGCAAATTAAAATTTTTCACTCCCTCTTAGTCTTAGTGCTCTATATTTTCATAAAAAATTATAACGAAATTATAAAAAAAAAATAATGAAAAAGGGAAATTTCTTGAGAAAAAACTAAAAAATAGGTATAAAACTTCTTAAAATCAGAATATAAGAGTAATAATGTAAAAATATATATATACTTTCGCTCTCCCTCTCCCTCTCCCTCTCCCTCTCTTTCTCTTTCTCTTTCTCTTCTCTCTCTCTCTTCATACGGTTGGGACGACGGCGTGGGGAGTGCGATGGGGTGCTGGCCGTGACCTGAAGGGAGCACGAAAGGGGTGGTTTGGCTCTACAGGAAGGAGCTCAGGGCGATGGGAGAGGCAAGCGGTGTTGATGGGCCAAGGGTCGCGCAAGCAGATGGATGTGTAGGGTGGTCGTCGGGCTAGTGAAGGGAAAGTTAGGAGAAAGGAGGGATGTCGGGAGGGGGGCAACAATGGGAGAGCCAAGATATTTTTCCAGTGAGGGCATGAATCAAACCAAATTTTTTAACTAAAACACATTATCACTATCTTCATAGAGTTTAATTGAATTTTTGATACTTACAATTTACAAAATTATAAATTCATACAGTATTGTGATTGAGTTATTGTTTATTTTGTATTTCAAAATCAAAATATAATAAGTTGTTTGGAAACCTTGATTTAAACCAAAACTTTGGTTCAAACTAATGTTATTACAATATTTTCTTACAAAATTTAAATTGCTACAATGTTTTTGGTTCAAACTACCAGTTTAAACCAAGATTCTTAAACGTCTTAAAAATTCAAAAGATAAAATTCAGGGGCATGCCCCTTGAACCAAAACTAGTCATATTAACATCCCTTGGCCTTAACTCTATTAATTTTTTGTTTGAAATGAAAAAAATGTCCCGATTTAATTTTAGTTATTGATCTAAGAAAAAAAATCTCAGCCATTAATTTTTTTTCAAAAAAAAAAGTGTATGTAATGGCTTGTTTGTTTGTAACAAATGGTAAAATGATAGTTTTGAGTTTCCTTTTTTTTTTTAACTAAAATAAGAAAACAAGTGGCAAAAGAAGAAACAAAAAAAAGTGACAAAATGAATGATAAAGAGATAACATTTCTCGTTCAGTTTATTATGTTCCAACTTCCAACAGTTCAACGTAGGTTTTTTCTTTTCTTTTTTTTCGATCTCATGTGAATCCAACATTGGTGTATGACATATGGGACAGTTTTTTTTATTTTGTTTTTTTGCTCGAGGAAAACATATACGACTGTTGCAAGTATGTACAAAAATATATACAAACACGTCGTATTTATTCCTGCGATTCTCAATAAAAATAAGGCCGAAAATTTGGATGTTTTTCAGTGCCGGGCGTTCCTCTCAGCCAGTATAATGATAGACACGCGGTGATTTAACAACCGTTTGGTGAAACGAACAATATCCACCTACACGATGATGTTCTTTGACACACCAAGCGAGACAAGATTATTCTCAAGCATAACTCGAACGGTGGAAGTACCACATCTTGGGCCTCGATCACAACAAATTTTGTTTTATATACATAATGAAAAACATTAAAAGTGCGTTTTATACCTAAGTTAGAACAAAAAATGACAATAAATTTATAATAGTATATAAAATTTTACATTGATACTTTCTTTTACTGTATATTATAATATGTAAAAATTTTACACTGTAACAATAAAAACTATATAATTAGAACGAAGTTTATCAAACAAAATATAAAAGGTATGTCAGTTTTTAGCTACACCTTTATTTGGTTGGCCATGTGCTCTCTTTTAGACCATGTACAAGAAATGAGCTTAAGATCAATTATCTTACCACTTTGACCATCTTTTGAGATAATAATATGCATTATTTCTCCCACTGCTCGAGGGTGACCTTAATATGGTACCATGCTTATCAAAGTATTTCTTTGGAATTTAAGTTAAAAGATTTCTCATCCTTTTGAATGACTATGAGTTTTTAGTCACAAAATTTTTAACATGTCAGGAATGTTTTTAACCGTTGTGATATGTGTCGATGTAAGGTCAAGCACACAGTAAGATAACACTTTTAACAATGGTAAAGTGATGGTTCTGAAATTTTGGGATATTTTTTCCAAGGTGTTTGGACAATTTGGTGCCTTACATTTTAAGGTTCTCCAAACCATCAATTTGCTTCAACTTTTATTTTTCCCCCTTGCAAGGAACCCCAGTTTCCCCTTGCAAGGGGCTCCAACTTCTAGTTAATGGCACTACTTGCTCCATTGTCTAGTCCTTGTTTGGTTGCTTGTTTGTGTTTTGGTTTTGTTTTGTTTTCTCTTTTTCTTTCTTTCTTTCTTTTTTTTTTTTCCCTAAGATTGTCAAGTCATTGTTATGGACCCAAAAAGAAGTCCTTAAATTTTGGTCATAATACCTAATCAATTGGGGTATCATGTCAAGTTGAGATGTTCATAGATCAAAGGGCCAAAACCAAACTGGTAGTAAACACCAAAGCCGAAAGGACCACAAAACTCCATTGATCCATCTTGTGCCGGGCCATGAAGGGTTAATAACTACTTATAACTTCATGTCAAAATCGTCGCCACGTTGTTGTATGGTCCAATTTTTTCCCAATATATCAATGATCCATCTTACTTTAAAATTGATCCCTTCCATGACCATAGGAAATAGGAAGAGCCAAAGACAAACTTAACACTGCGACCTCACATATTATCTAGATCATGTTCGACACCGATTGTTATGGTTCATTTTTGAACGTCACATATTAGAATTAATAAAACACAATTGATTTATTATAAAAAAAATTACTATTTGTAGGTTATGGTTTTATACCTTCCTAAAGACTTCCTCGTCAAATACCAAATACGTACCTATCGAGTGGAGAGCACTCCTAAACAACTCGACTCGAGTGGTGTAGGTTTATGAAATAGGGATAGAGCTCACTCCTTGTTTAGCTCATACCAAGTTGGGTTGTCTAAGATTTTTGTATATATTTAGCACAATGGTGACTTAACACTACCAAATTTAGAATTGTAGAAAATAAAATCTGCTATTCAATTTGTAAGGGAGTGAGATCACTGGTAGCGCCTTGACAAAGAATCTAATCTAGCCAATATGTGTATGGTACAGATCTAGGAAAAACCAAGCTCAAGTAAATAAAGAAATTTCATGTATATGAAAGATAAAAATTGATGAAATAAAATATCATACAAAAGCGTGCATATGGTGTTTTAGTGATTAATATGAAGAATTATAGTTGTATAGGTATTAAGAATTAGAGCCTTTATTCTATATTTTTGAGAGTAAATAAACTCGCTGAAGGAGAAATCAAGAAAACAAAAGCACATAAATTAGTAGTTTACTTTTAATGTGAGAGTTTGTCTATTTTCAGTTGTTGTAAAAAAGTCACTATGTAAAAAAGAAATTTACCAAAAAAAAAATTGCACACCTATATGAAGTCAAACCAACATAATATAATAATTAATTTGAAAAAAAATAAGGCACTACAACTTAATTAACAAAAGGACTTAATTTCTTATATCAGGAAAGAGAGAATTATAAAGTAGATTTCCTTTTGAGATATGATTCTTTTCTAATTCTTTTGTATTTCTATGCCAGATATTAGACACGACTTCTCGAAGGGATGAAATGCGTCCCAACAAGAACTAATAGCTAATGTGACCTAACATTATCGTTCAAGTACGGTTTAAGGGCCTTCTTATTTAAAATAAAATGTTAATTTTACAAATGGTCTTTAAGGTTTATCCTTGTTCTTGGATTAATTCCAACGTTTAAAAAGTCCTATTTTAGTTAATCTTTTATTTTGTTTTAATATTGATCCCTCCATCACTTAGATTATATTTAACAGAATATTTTTAAAATGTCACACTTTGATCCCTAAGCTATTAATTTATTTCACTTTTGGTCCATAATCTATTCCTATATTTCACTTTTTGAGTCCTCTATTAATAAGGTAATGTTAGGGATCAAAATTATTTTTTTAATTACATGCATCAAAATTGTTATATTTAGTTTTTTACTTTGGATTTTTCAAATTTTAGTTCTTAACAACTCTTTTTGGTAAGAGAAAGACTAAAAGTAAAACCAACTAATAGATTATGGACTAAAGTGAGACAGTTTAAAATTTTCCTATCAAATATTTAACGTCTAACTAACGAAGGATTGAAATTGAAACAAAATAATAGATTATGGATTAAAATAAGACTTTTCAAACGTTATGGACTAAACTGGGATTAGGGGTAAACCTCAAGGATCATTTATGAAATTAACCCTAAAATAAATAAATAAATAAATAGGAGAATGAAAGAAATGCCAGATTTTTGAAACTTTTTAAAACAAATGTCAAGTTTTAAAAATATTTGTAGTAAATATCAGTAAAAAAAATTATCGGTAAACAAACATTTTTACCCATAGTAAATAGATAAGTAAAAAAATTTACCGAGTAAATTTCTTTTTACTGATATTTACTATAAATATGTTCAAAATCCGACATTTACTTCAATTAGTTTAAAAAAAGTGAGTATGTTACGATTTCTGTAAATGAATAAATAAAGTTCGATTTAAGGGTAGTTGGGAATGTTTCACGTTCTCGTACTATAATTAGGTTGCTTGCACATTTTTCAGTGTGGACTCACATAAACAAATAAATGTTAACAATAATTTAGGTGTTAAACACTAAGCAGGTATACTTTAAGTTTTCAGGTCGTAGTACTATCGATTAAGTCGAATCAAGTGTTATTTTGCTCCATCGTTAAGCCATGGGACAGGCCAAGGATCTAGTACTATCCATCCAATAACAAGAAAAAAGAAACACTACCAAGAATTAAAAGATTTCTGTCTGTTAGACCCACTAATTGCCTAAGCTAAATGAAGAAAATTAAACCTAACTCTCAACACCATTATTTATTAATTTATAAGTAGGGCAACTTACAATTTCTAACTAGAGCAATAATGTTTATAACTAATGCTTTTGACCTAATCACATGTTGCTAAAAGAACGTGCAAAATCATGCAAATTTATACACTAAAAACTATTGGTTGCTTTTGATCTAATCACATATTGCTAAAAGAAAGTGCTAAATCACACACAATTATACACTTAAAACTATTGGTATTACATTATTTAATTTTAAGAGGAGCAAATCGAACTTAATTAATATCTCAAGCTTAAAAGGTAAGTGTAGAATTACTGTTAGACTAAATTTTCAACGTTTTTCAAACCAACAGATATGGACAAACTAATTTGGTTCATTAGTAAGACCCGGATAATATCATTTGCTAGAGGAGCTTGTAAAATACTCCCTTATCATGTTTTTGCCAATAATTATTAGGATGTGTTATTGTCTTTTTACAACAATTAGTTCCAAAACCAACTTGCAGCCACCCCATGTTACATTATTAACGGTCAGAGAAAAAAGATTAACAAAAGCTTAAGTTAAGTGGCAAATTAAAGACAAACAAAGTCAATATATATATAAAATAAAATTAAAAAAAAAAAAAAAACACTTCTATGTAACCTGACAAGATTGAACCCAAGTATTACATGAGACTCGTTATTTATGAGACACCCAGGACCCAAGCCTTTCGGGTTGAGTCTATTTTCCCTGTATATAACAAATTGAATAACGACGTCTAGTCTGTTTGTCTAATGTTCATTATGTAGTTGACAATTTCTTTTTGGCCCTTTTCTTTTTGGCCCTTTAATTGGATAAGCCAAAATTCCTCTAATATGAGAGGGCATTGATTGATTTTTCTATTTTTTACAAGCGCATATATATATATATATATATATATTAGGGTCATTTCCCTTTTATACCCTATAATTTAGGTTTATTCAAATACTATATCTTTGATTTTGGATCTCATTGAATTTATGCCTTTAGATTTATTTAATATACAAATTTATATTTTTTCTCAATCAATATTTAAAATTGAACTAAAAAATTGCCCAAAATGCCTTAAAATTAAAAAAATAAGAGAACTTTACACATTTGAAAAACTTTATACTAAGGTTTTCAACTTAAAAAATATATAAAATACCTTAAAAACAGGTGTTTTGTATGTTTTTATTATTATTTTTTTAAAAGTTTTAATTTTTCTCTACTTTACTTGAGGATAACTTAATCATTTTAAAGGTCAAAAACAACTATTGACTAAAATAAAGTATAAATTTATATATTAAATTTAATCTAAAAGTATGTATTTGATTAAATTAAAAACTGTATTTGATTAGATTAAAAACTGAAGTTATAGATTTTAAATTAATTTAAAATAAAAATATAAAATGATAAATACCTCATATTATATTATACCAAAAACATGGAATTGTGGGTAATTATGAGCGGAGCACACCAAACAAAGAAAGGACCACGAGGCACCAACGCAAAACCAGGCCAGCCATGCTAGTCTCTGACAGTCTGTTGGGACCAATGCGTTAGTTTTACATCTCTGACAAAACTTGTACGAATCAAGCTAAGCTGGGCTGTCCACAATATACAGTCTTTTCAACTCGATTTGGGCCCAAAAAAAAACAGAAAAATCCCAATTTTCTCTCTCCTCTCTCTCTCTAGATCTCTATCCATCACGATCGCCAGTTAGCAACCGCATTTAATTTTCTTTTGACCTGGCTCTGCCCAATCAAAATATTAGTTCACATATTTCTTTCTCATTTATTGAGCGTATTCAATTTGACAATATTTGAACTTAGCTATACTGTATTGCCCTCAACGTAACGTGCACTACTCCACTACATGAGCCAAAATCAAACAGCTATAGCTATTAGCTAGTTCTCAATTAATAAAGAAATAATTAAGGTTTTTTTTTCGGCGATCTAACTGAGCTTAATTGTCTATGGCACATATTATTTAGCTTCAAACTCCCTAGAAATTTCTCCCTAGACCAAAGCACATTCCTTATGCCGTGTATGGATACCAAGAACTCAATCAATAGGGTGTTTGACAAACTCTATTCCAATTCGTCAATTTTAAATCAAATAATATAAAACTCTCACATCAAATAAGTAATAATAGTCTCTGATTCTCAAAACAAAAAACATGTTACGGTGTAAAACTCTCTTATGCTACAATATTTTCAGTTGTAATTCTCAATTTCAACTTACTTCTCAACTATCCTACAAACTACGATATGTATAATTGGCAGATTACAAACTCTTGAACCCTTTAAATTATTTATTCTGTTGAAATTCATCTCTCTTTTCTGAAAAGGAATTATTTAGAAGAAAAAAGTTTTGGAGAGACAATGCATATTATTTTGTGTATTTTACTTTTTTTTTTTTTACAGAAATAGTCTAACAGTAAATTCATATATGACTCCACGTAAAGTGTAGATTCAAATACTTCATTATTATTTTTTTTTACATAGACATGGGAATTGTATATACGTGTACATGTTCATCTTAATTAACTGATGCTTGCATTGTGTCAGCCATTTCCTTGCAATATTCTACATCAAATTTCAGATCTGAAGCATTAAATTTTCACAAAATGCAGATTCAAACTTGCTACTGAATAATTAAAAGTGCACAACTATAATGCTGTGTCTTAATTGTCATATGTGACGCTGTTTAAATGCCCTCCTTTTCTTCAATGTTTGGTAGCACAGAATTCAAACTCCCTCAATTTGATATATACTTGAAATTCAAATCCTAGAATTTGATACTATTGAACCTTTTAATGTCAAATAAAAACATGGTTAATTGATTATTTCTGAAGAGGAAAAATAAAAACATGGTTAATTGATTATTTCTGAAGGTTTTCCTCTTTATAATTTTCACGTTAAAACACACATTAATTTTCCAGGGAAGATAGATCAGACACATTTATCTTACTGTGTACAGCTACAGAAAATATTTTCATGAATCCGTACCTTCTTCACATGCCTTAAAAGGGGTATAGAGCCCGTTCAACTCCTTGCCAGAACCACGTCAAAGTTCCCTCCAGGCCATGCAGGACCATATCATTCATTCACATACTTTATTTTAGGCTATCAAGTGTACCAGAAACCCTAGACAACGAACATTGCCACGGCACCTTGAATTGTCATTTCAGCGTAAATATAGGGATTTAAAGGGGGCAGTTTTGAACCATTTTCAAGTGTGTTTAGGAACATTGTTTCAACTTATTAATTTTAATTACTGCAATATAAAAGCTCTCATATATTATAATATAAACTCAAAATATGTTATAGTATTTTGATTTCAACTTATTAGTTTAAATTACATTCTCAAACAGTCTTCAATATCATATACAACCAACATTGCCAAACTACACTTAATTACCATTTTGGGTCGTGTCACTTATAGGTTGAGGTAGGGATGAAAATGGGACGGCTTTGGACTAGCTTTAATATCATATGCAAACAACGTTGCCACAACACCCTAAAGTGTTAGTCACTTAAATGTCAAGAGTAGGGATGTAAATGAGGCGGATTTGACGACAATTTTCCATCTAATTAGCTTTCATTCATTGTTAAGTGATGAACCCGAATTGCAATGTTTAAGGCATACAAGATTTGATAAAACATGCTTTCGCACAATATTTTTTTCTCACATCTCACAAAAAAATTTGAAAATATTTTGTTCGCATTTATAAACCAAAACATGTACGACTTCGACTAGTACTAGAACCCTTTTTTCCCACGTACTAAGCTATTAGCTTTGTAGACATATCGCTGCAAGGCGTACAATTGATCGAAAGTGCTACGTAAAACTGTAAATTTTTTACATAAAAGTTAAAAAGGTACGT